>JACEIK010017943.1:0-11432 GCA_018107945.1 Datura stramonium | reverse complement strand
TACTTGGGCCTGGACAGGCCCAACGTGTCACGGAGCCAACGCGGAGGCCCCACCTCCGTGACACGCTGCCATCGCGGAGGGGCTCTGCCCCGGCTCCTTCGGCGATGGTTCGACAGGCTTCTCGTCCGATCTTTTCCCGGGCCTTTTTCTAGCATGTATGGCCTTCAAATACGCTTAACCAACACGCGAATAGGCCATCTATGTGGCGGGAATTTACGGGGTGTAACACAAAGAGTGTCTTCAAAATGAGCCAGCAGGTTCTATCACTACTTGGGAGCTTCTTTCCAACAAATTCATCAACAGGTTCTTCTCTTCAAGAAGGACGAAAGAGTTGATAGGCAAGAGCTCTGGTTTTGTACAGTGAGATGGTGAAACCTTGGCTCAGGCTTAGGAATGATACAAGGGCTACTTGAGAGATTGTCCGCACCACATGCAGCTGAAGTAGATTATCGGGCACAACATTATAGAAGGGCTGAAGTCGGAGTCAAAGATCTTGCTTAATGCCACCGCACAAGGACAAATTTTGTCCAAGAGTTATGATGAGATAAGCTCTTTTGAACCTCATGTTAGTGGGGAGTCAAGACTACAGGACTGAGGTAGAGGATTCATAACAGCCAAGGTGCCTGAAGAGCTCGAGGTAGATGGTGTTGCGGCAATGCGAGCAGATATTAGTCAGCTAGTGAATGTGATTAGAAAACTTGTGACCACACCGGCATGAAGTCAGGTTCAGAGGGTCCATCAGGTCCAGACTCCACCACCATCATATGAGGTGTGTGGAGAAGGCCATGCTTATTCAGGTTGTCCACTAAACAAGAAATCTATATATTTCATGGGATAACATGGTCGCGGTGGAGGTTTTGCAGGTAACAGCTACAACTAGGGGTACAAGAATGTAGCCTATCCCTTATGGAGAGGGAACTAGAACTTCAAAAGGCCTCAGAACACCTATCCAAGGCCGCTGGGCCACCAGCCTGGAAGTTAATTTAAGGAGACACTGAAGCAGTTGATGGTTCATTAGACAGAGGTGGCTAATGAGATGCAGAAGTCCATCCACAATCTGGAGAGACTGATAGGGCAATTGGCCCTTCAGTAGATCAACTGACCCCAAGGCTCGCATAACACCGAGAAAAACCCTAAGGAAAATGTGAGTGCAATCTCTTTGCACAGTGGTAAAGAGTTGGGTGAGGTGATCTCCAGAGAGAAAAAAGCCAAGGAAGAGCAGGTTATGATGTCCAAACATGAGGTTGGTGAGTCAAGAAACTCAAACATGAAGTTGGTAGTAACCAAACCACCCCTCCATTTCCACAAAGATTTAAGAAGCGGAAGGAGGACTCAGCCTGCCAGAAATTTCTTAATGTGTTGAAATAGGTACATGTTAACTTACCATTAGTTGAGCTTTTGTAGGAAGTTCCAAAATATGCCAAGTATCTGAAGAACATTGTTTCCAATAATAGGAGGCTAACAAAGTTTAAAACTGTGGCTCTCATGAAAGAGTGCAGTTCTCGAGTGTAGAAAAAAATTCCTAAGAAGATAAAAGATCCTGGGAGCTTTACCATTCCAGTGGTGATTGGTAAAGAGAAGTAGGTTCTGCACTGTGCGACTTGGGTGCAAGCATTAATCTGATTCCTGTATCCTTGTTCAGAACCTTTGGCTTAGGTGAACCACGTCTTACCATATTAACTTTGCATCTTGCTGACAGGTCTCTTGCTTATCCTGACGGAATCATAGAGGACGTCTTGATTAAAGTTGGACCCTTCATCTTACTGGTGGACTTCATAATCCTGAATTATGATGCAGATATAGCAGTTTCCTTTATTGTAGGGAGAGTTTCTTTGCCACCGCAGATGAGGTTATAAAGGTGAAGCCGAGTAAGATGTCGATGACTATGGATGGTCAGGAGGCAGTCTTCGATATGTTTAGAGTGGCAAGGTGGCCACCTCATTATGAGTACTTCATAGAGAAGCCAACTGTAGAGCCCGGAGGGTGTAAGCGGGTAGTTAAGCAGAATGTGTTGTACGAGAATTTTGCAAATTCAATAGGTGATACTGACGATCTCACTTGAATGAATGAGTGAGAGTGACTTTCATCATGATGTAATGTTAAATCAGGCACAGAATGGGAGGCTACCTGTGAATGTCACTCCACGACTATAACTAAATCTCTTAGTGGGAGGAAACCAATCTTTCTAACATTTTTGTCTTTGCAGAGATGAACAGGACTTTTGAGGAAAAATGAGCAAAGAAAATGAGCTGAAAAAATTTATGTCTGGAAAGATACCTGGCATGGGGTGCCAAGTGTTAACTCCAGAAAGAAAAAAAATTCAGCTTGGTGTTATAGGAGGCGCGCCATGCCGGCCCTTGTCCACGAACAAAAAATTTTTTCTAAGTGTGTGGCGAGGTAACTAGTGTGCTGCGCTAGGGTGAGTTTGTCTGAAATTGCTTTGGTCCAATGGGTCAAAGTTTACCCAAGGACTTTAAAATTACCAAAAATTCATGCCCCACACCTTTATCTTAAAGACCCATTCATCCCCTCTCATTAAAAGACAAAAGAAAAAACAACATAAAATTCTCTCTTTCTCTCTCCAATAGGCCATTTCTTTCCCTCTCCCTAGTCCCCCATTGTTGTCTTCTCCAAGAAGCTTGGTGAAGCTTGTCTCTTCAATTCAAGTAAGTAATTCTCTTCTATCTTGGTTATTAAGTGTGAAAAGCATGCCCCCATACCTTCTTCCCCAATTTAAAGACCCAAAACATCCAATATTAGTGAAAACCTTGGATTTCATAATATGAGTTTCATGAGCTTTAATTTCATAAATTCTTCCATGATAATGCGTTATCCATGTTGTGTTGCTTATTTTTAGTTGAATATAGTGATTTAAAATTGTGGGATGAAGGGGGTGATTATTTTAATTTCATGATTTTAGTGGGTAGGACATTGATTGTAGAGAGAGAAAATGCTTAGTTCATAAAATCTTGAATGTGAAGAATCTTGAGTTGTTGAAAATTCATGTTAATTCATTATGGATTGTAGTAAATTGCATGTTGGTTGTTGAATAAATTGAATGTAGCCACTTCCATGTGTGGGTTACTTGAATGTCGAATTAATGGAGGGTGGGTGAAAGGGATGGCAAAAGTTAGGCATTCTTGAAAAAAACAGAGGAGAGATGTGGAAAAAATTCATTAAGTTTGTTGTAATGCGGAGTTAGTAAATAATTGGGAGTTGAGAATTTGGGATGATAATGGGGACAGTCTTAAGTACCCTATTTGACAAATTCTCACAAGTATGCTACCGAATTAAGTGTGGGCTCATTTTGCACCCGTTAAACCTAACTATCTAGCCATTTTGTTCTAGACTAATCTTGTAAAGTTCTTGATTTCTGTTTGGCAAGTGTCATGGCATCAAACACTAACAAAGGAAAGGAGATACAGGTAGCTATCAAGGGTCTAAAGAGGCTCAAAAAAGGAATAAAACGATAGAGTTCATAGGCTAAGGGAGCCCTTACTAGGAGGTTTGGAGAAAGAGCAATGGAGCCTCACCGGCTATCATGGTTCAACACACAAAAAGAGGTGAAATATGATCCTAAGAATTGGATTAACAAAGGCCACCTCGCAATTGAGTTCCCCACCATTCGGGACAAGGTTCCTGAGTTGGGATTAGGCTACATCTTTGCTGATCCAGAGGAGTGCAACCTCACTTTGGTGAGGAAATTTTATGCAAACTAGGACACTTCTTTTGGGGAAAGTACCAAAGTCTAAACACGGGGTTAGGTGGTTTGTTTCACTTATATGAGATTCAATGCCTTCATCGTGACACTTGCGGTAAACCCATCTGAGTACTTTATTCTGCTAAAGAGGATCCCATACTGAGACATTCACCATACTCTTTATGATAAGCATTCATCAGCCCGCTGAACAAGGGATCATAATGGCACTCACTCCACACTTGTGTTTTCCTACCTGAATAAGGAGGCGAAAGTTTGGGTGAAGTTGGTCTGTGTTGTGTTACTCCTTGGGACACAC
This sequence comes from Datura stramonium, assembly GCA_018107945.1. Taxonomy (NCBI): domain Eukaryota; kingdom Viridiplantae; phylum Streptophyta; class Magnoliopsida; order Solanales; family Solanaceae; genus Datura; species Datura stramonium. The sequence continues at coordinate 7,416 of JACEIK010017943.1, read as the reverse complement.
ATGTCAGACATCACTAGAGAGCGAGTGGTATTGGTATACATGCTGATGAAAGGGATTCCAATCAACTTGGTGTAGTACCCCGGGACGACATTAGGAGATCGAGGGGTAATTGCAGATGGAAATACTATTATAACAATCTCCTGACTTAGTCTTTGAGAGAGCTAGGAATTGAGGAGGAACAAGCAGACCTTCACTTACCCCGAGTAGGGCCTCTAGCAGGAAAGATGATATAAGTCATAAAGGTTAAGGAGCCCATCACTTCCATAGCTCCACCTCTCATTATAGTTGATCGCCAGGCTAGAGATGATTGTTAGAGAGGACGTATATTTTACATGCTTGATTTGTAGTTGAGGATTGGAGGCCGACTTGCCACAAATGATGAGATGGAGGCCATAGAGGATAGATACTCACTCACAGAGAGTGTTATGCAAATGTATAGAGTGGGATCAACCTTTGAGGAGCCGCTAGACGATGATGAGGCCACAGTGCTTACTAATGGGTTTGATGACATGGAAAATAATGATGATGAGGAGGATGTTGCCATGGGAGCCATGCAGACTAATGGCGAGGATGATGATTATCAGGGTACAATCCTGATAATGATGCTTAGTGGCCAATGAAGTTCCTTTTCTCTACCTATTTAATATAATTATGTGTGCACTGAGGACAGGTGCACCATTTAAGTGCGGGGTGGAGGAAAGATTCCTGTTTACTCTTTCTTTGCTATATTTGTAGTAGGTCATAGAAAAGTGGCATTACCTATGGTAGTAGCTCTATGATTCATTAGGTCATGTTTTGTAATAGATAGTATTAATAATGACTGATAACCTAGTTGATGCCTATGATATTGGATAATCTGTTCATCTCTGCTCAACGAGTTTGTTAGTTTCTTTTAGAGTAAAAATTTTGAATAGTTTTTCATTTTTGTGTCGTCGTAGAGTAGTGACCCTTCCCCATGATAGATGTATGATGACATCTTAAGGGAAATTAGTCAAATTTTTTTATTTTTTGGTTTGAGCCAGGCATAAGTTACTTGTGTGCTCTTTGACATTTCACTTAGATACTAATCTTGAGGCATTGAAGTGGTCATCTTAAGTGAGAATTCCATAAGAGACACACATAGTTCTTTAACGCAACTCAATGTACTTGTAGGGATTAATAATGAAAGAATGTCATTCAATATGATTGTATGAATGTGTAACTATAAAAAAACCGACTAGGGTCTTAATACCATGTGGGGTGAGATTAATTGTTTTGTTTTGTACATATTGTGCATTTAGAACTTGTCTTAGTGTATGTTGGATGGCTAGTTGTTAAAGAGTTAAGACATAATTAAGGCGTTTCTTTGAAAAAGCCATGTTTTTTCATGTTTGTTTTACCTTCCTGAACATTTTCCCTAGTTAACCCCCTTGAGCTTTAACACTTATTCTTTTGTTAGCACCAATAGTAGCTTATTCCCCTTTTTTTTGTGTGACCTCCAGAATTATTGATCCAAAGTAGTCTTAAGCACTTTGAGACTTGAAAGTGAAGGTTCATCAAGGCATGAATGACAAGGGAAGGGAAAGAAAGAAATATGTGTGGAAAGTAAGAAGAGAAATAGGAAGAAGGGGTGCCCATAAAAATGTATTGTTTGCTTGCAGCTAGGACAATGAATAAAAGAGTTTTAAGAGTGAAAATTCTTAGTAATTCTATAAGAAAATCCTAGCAGACAAGTAGTGAAAAAAAGGGCATGAAAAGAAAAGAAAAAGGGTGAGTAAAGTGAGGGGTGGAAAACGAGGAAACGATGGTGGACTTGAAAGATAAAAATGTCTTAAAAGTGCTTAGGATTGGTAGTCACTATTAAAGAAAAATCATTCCTACCTGTCCCTTAGCCGACATTAAAACTAAGAGAAGTCCTTATGATCTTAATCTCCTGAAATGACTAAGTAGACTAACTGTACATAAAGGGCAAGCTTATGGTATATTGCATATGTATGATACATCTTTTCTCAGTGTGAGTGTAGCTTACTTATTATGTTCTATGCTTTGCATTGATAATTTGAAAGAGGATCATCACTATAAGTGAGGGGCATAAGATATCTAAGTCGGTGTACTATTTGTTGCATGTTTTGTATTTAATCATGTTGGCCTTGTCACGTCGCGAATGTAGACCCGAATCGTAACACGGGACAAGGAATCTCGAGAGGCCCCAAGTCGACCCATGGCATAAGAATACATCTAACTTTATTCTCTTTGAGCGGAAAACTTAACGTAAGGCATAACAGAAACATAAACATATCATAACATAATATAACATAGGGAGTCGCTAGACATACATGCAAGCTGAGCGCCACATACTATCTGAAAGCCTCTACTACATATGATAGGTTGATGGGACAACACCTCCAACTAACCTGGCCAAGTACTGAAACATAAATAACATGAATGTCTGTCAAACGGCCCTCGGAACATAAGGACTCACCAATAAGCTGAAGGTAAACTCTGAGATGATCTATGGATGAGGATGAACTTGAGAGCAAGCTCCTGTATCATGAAACGATACAACATAGAAAGTATGTGGTTAGTACCTGGAATGTACCAAGTATGCAAGATAAGTAAAATGGACATTTAAATACATGACGACTCATAAAACATCATGAGAGTAGGACATCATGTTCATATCATAAATATCGTGACATAACGTAAGGCTCAAAGTTTTCAAATCATTCATCAATCATTCATTTTCATAATCATAAGAGAAACTTTACCAAATCATCACTTGAGCCAATATCATGAACATAACAGTGCATAAAAATATTCGAAACAATGGGAGCACTCGTCATAACCGACACCATCATGGTAGAGCCTATTATGATGCCCTAACTATCTCACTCAAGTGGGCAGAGTCTCCCCTGGCTTGCCAGACGAGGGACGTGAATTATGTGATATCACAAAAATAGGGGATCATTATCATTGTAATGTATCATTATAAACCCACTATGGCACTTGGTTATGAGACACCGAATATAGTCCTTTGAATGTCGGGCTGCTTGTTGCTATACACGGCTCCCAAAAACATGTATATAGGCTCATACATAAATCAATAACATTATTCATGTATATTAATGGCTAAAATAGACATTCATCATTCATTGATCCCCATTAAATATGATTAGACAAGAATCAAAGTCCCTTTAATCGGCCGACATCATAAATCGCTAAATCATGAGAATTATTTCATAAACCGTAAATCATTCATCATCATGTGGGTATTCCCCAATACTTTACCATGCTTTACAATAGTCAATTCATTAGAAAACATGCTTATGAACATGGGTAACTTGAAAACGTGGTTTTCATCATCAATAGTTCATAAATCATAAGGCCCATGCATACTTGAAATAATGCACATAACTTGTAAATCATCAAATCATGTTGGGTATGTTAATAAACCCACAATCCAAATCATTGATCATGTTGGGTTTGTAAATATCAACAATTGAAGTGTAGATCATAAACCGGTTCATCATAGATCATGCATAAGTAGGCTTAATTTAGTAGAGATTGAAATCAATAAATTTATAATAAAAAATAGTTGTAAAATCTAATCAAAATCCATAAAATATGATGTAAATCATAGATCATAATATCCCATTAGCCAATCATTAGATTTTCATAAAATTTGAATTAAACCCCATGAGATTTTTGGTAGAATTTCATAAACTAATAGAGGTTGGGCATGGGTGTGAACAGAAACACCCATTCATAACCCTACATACCTGGTTAGAGCTAAACTTTACACTCCCTTGATTGCCCAAGAGGAAAGTTGGGGAAGAAAGCCTTGAATCACTCTATATCACCTCTCTACCACCTTCTATTCCTTTGCATGCATAAATGAGGACTTAGGCTAGTTTTTCCCTTCCTAAACCCATCTTTCAGAGGTTAAAATGATGTAATTTAGGACCCTAGGACTTAGGAATTACGGAAAAGCCCTTACTTAAATCGCAGAATTTTGCTGGCTGGCAGTCCCCATAAGGGATTGGATGACTCGTCCCTAGGGAGCCATGACTCGTGACCTTGAGTCGTGATGTTCACTACCAAAAATCTACCATGAGACCCCATAGAGGACACCAGGAATCGTGGTGAGTGACCACGACTCGCGATCACCATACGTAGCCTTCACTGCCCAATCTTCCTTATCAAGCATCTAGTCCAGGCAACAGGTGACCTCACGAGTCGTGTGGCCTGACCACGACTCGTGGTCGTGCCCGTGGTGTCCACCACACCAGTATGCCTCCCTTCTTGACCACGAGCCACTTCACAACTCGTGGTCCTTCCTCACTGGTCACCTAATGACCCTTTCTGTGATCTGGTGCAGAATTCCAGTTTTTTCTCTGTTTCAACTCCCGGGTCTGATCTTTGGGCTCCCGGGGTATAATAATATCTCCCCTTTGGGAACATTCATCTTCGAATGTTGGAAACACACAGCGAAAGCAGAAACATGCAACCATTAGATGCAAATACTAATCGTTTATGCCAAAAACTGACGGAATGACTATCTCCAAAAAGAACTACATAGCTGAACTGAATTCACTCATCACATACCTCTAACATAACATAGAACAAACTTTCGCACATGAACTGAATCATGAAAACTGATTAGAGTATTAAGGAAAAACTAGCACCTCCAATGGAAACTCAGCCGGTAGGGAACAAGTGAAGGTATTTAGCCATCATATCTGCTTCGGCTTCCCATATAGCCCCCTCAACATGCTAATTTCTCCATAACACCTTTACTGATACTACTTCTTTGTTCCTTAGCCTCCGAACTTGAAGATCCAATATTTCAATTGGAATTTCCTCATAATTGTGGCTATCTCTCACACCCACCCTCTCCACAGATATGACTAGCGCCAGATCTCCCAAACATTTCTTTAAATGCGAAACATGAAACACAGGATTCATGGAAGATAACTCTGAGGGCAACTCCAACTCATACGTTACGTTACCAACTCTTCTCATAATCCGATAGTGACCAACATAACAGGGACTGAGTTATCCTTTCTTCCCAAACCGCATTACTTCCTTCATGGGAGATGACTTCAGAAATACACAATCGTCCACCTCAAACTCCAATTCTCTCCTCCTCACATCAGCATATGACTTTTGACGACTCTGAGTAGTTTTCAACCGGTTCTTATCAACTAAACCTTCACCATAGCCTCATGAACCGAGTATGGCCCTATCATAGATACCTCACCAACCTCAAATCATCTGATGGGCGATCTACATCTCCACCCATAGAGAGCCTCGAATGGTGCCATTTGGATACTGTAGTGATAGATGTTATTGTAAGTGAACTCGATCAGGGCAAGTGATCATCCCTACTACATTTAAATTCCATCACACAAGCTGTAAACATGTCTTCGAGAGTTTGAATTTTACGCTCCGCTTGACCATCCGTTTGTGGATGAAATGTTGTGCAGAGTTTAACCTGAGTCCCAAGCCCTTTTTGAAAAGACCGCCAAAACCGAGAGGTAAATTGAGTACCTCGATCTGAATTGATAGACAAGGGAACTCCATGCAATCAGACCAACTCCCGGATCTACAATTTGGCATAGTCCTCCGCCAAATCCGTAGTTTTTACCGATAGAAAATACACAGCCTTGGTCAACCTTTCTACCACAACCCAAACAGAATCATAGTGTCGACGAGTACGGGGCAGGCCTGTGATGAAATCCATATTAATCTCTTCCTACTTCCAAGTGGGGATGCTAATATCCTAAACTATGCCTCCCGACTTTTGATGCTCGACCTTCACTTGCTGACAGTTCGGGCACTTGGCTACGAATTCTGCAATATCCCTCTTCATGCCATTCCACCAATATATTTCCCCCAAATGATGATACATTTTGGTGGCACCTGGGTGAATAGAGTACCTAGATCCATGAACCTCATGCATCATCCGACTCCTCAAATAATCGACATCTAGAACACATAGGTAACCCTGGTACTGAAGCACACCATCTCCCTTTTAGGAGAAGACCTCCACCTTCTGAATTCAAACGTCTTCTTTCAACTTTACGAAAATTGTATCCTTATTTTGTCTGGCTTTCACATCTATCAAGAAGGACGATTCAGATACGTTCTGCACAAGAACACCGCCATCGGCCGAGTCGACCAACCTAACTCCCAACCTTGCAAGTCGATGGACGTCTTTCACTGGCTCCTTCTTTCCCTCATCCACATGGGACACACTCTCCATAGAGAGCCTACTAAGTGCGTCCACTACCACATTAGCCTTACCCACATGGTAAAGGACACTCATATCATAGTCCTTGAGTGGCTCCAACCACCTCCTTTGCGAAGATTGAGATCTTTTTGTGAGAACACATATTGTTAAGATCTTGTGGTCCGGAAGCACATCCACATGTACCACATACAAGTAATGTCGCCATATCTTCAATGTGAACACCACCGCAGCCAATAAAGATCTTGAGTCGGGTAATTCTTCTCATGGACTTTCAATTGTCTTGAGGAATATAATATCACTTTTCCATGTTGTATCAATACACACCCAAGTCTGATCCTTGAAACATCTCAATACACCGCAAAACCATTGGTACCCTCGGGTAGGGTCAACCCCGGTGCTGAACTAAGTCTAGTCTTCAGCTCTTGGAGGCTCTTCTCACCTCCGGCCATTGGAACTTACCCTTTTTCTAAGTCAACTTGGTCACAGGTGCTGCAATAAATGAGAAACCCTCAACAAATCTCCGATAGTAGCTAACTAGACCCAAGAAACTCTAAATATCTGAAGGATTCACCGGTCTTGGCCAATTCTTCACCGCCTCGATTTTCTGAGAATCTAATTTTATGCCTTTTCTTTATACCGCATGGCCTATAAATGCCAGCGAGTTCAACCAAAACTCGCACTTGCTGAACATTGCAACAATTGGCGATCCTTGAGAGTCTAAAGCACTACTCTCAAATGAGCAACATGCTCCTCCTTGCTTCGAGAGTATATAAGGATGTCGTCGATGAACAAGATCACGAACATATCCAAATATGGCTTGAACACCCTGTTCCTCAGGTCCATAAAAGCTGCAGGAGAATTTGTTAGTCCAAAAGACATAACTACAAACTCATAATGACCATACTGCGTCCTAAAAGTTGTCTTCAGAATATCACACTCCCGCACTCTGAGCTGATGATACCTAGATGTAAGATCTATCTTTGAGAAACACTTGGCAGCTGGTCAAACAAATCATCAATCCTGGGTAAGGGATACTTGTTCTTAACGGTGACCTTCTTCAATAGCTGATAATCAATGCACATCTGAAGCGAACCATCCTTCTTCCGGACAAATAACACTGGTGCACCCCATGGAGACTTGCTCAGTCTAATGAAGCCCTTATCTAACAGGTCCTTCAACTGATC
>JACEIK010017939.1:0-11439 GCA_018107945.1 Datura stramonium | reverse complement strand
GGATATTAGGAGCTTTTTGGGTTTAGCTGGGTATTACCGGAGGTTTGTAGAGGGCTTTTCCTCTGTTGCTACATTGTTGACCAAGTCAACTCAGAAGAAGGCCAAGTTTCAGTGGTCCGATGCTTGTGAGGAGAGCTTTCAGGAGTTGAAGACTTAACTCACTTCATCCCCAGTTTTTACTTTATCCAAGGGTATCGATGGTTTTATGGTGTATTGTGATGCTTCGAGGAGCCGCCTTGGGTGTGTATTGATGCAGTGGGGCAAGGTTATTGCATATGCTTCTCATTAGCAAAAGACCCATGAGAAGAACTATCCAACTCATAATCTCGAGTTGGTTGTGACAGTCTTTTCCTTGAAGATTTGGAGGCATTATTTGTATGGGGTACATGTGAATGTGTTCACGGATCACAATAGCCTACATTATGTGTTCACTTAGAAGGACTTGAACTTGCGATAAAGGAAATGGCTAGAGCTTCTCAAGGATTATGATATGAGTGTCTTTTATCATCCAGACAAATCTAATGTGATGGTGGATTCCTTTAGTAGATTTTTTATGGAGAGAATGTACCTCTTTGAGGGTGGGAGGAAGGAGTTGGTGAAGGATGTGCATCGGCTTGCACGGTTAGGGGTTTACCTTTTTGACTCGACAGATGGTAGTGTCATTGTTCAGAATAGGTACAAATCTTCATTGGTAACTAAGGTCAAGGCTAGGCATGATGAATACCCTATCCTAGTGGAGTTGAAGGAAGTAGTTCAAAATCAGAAGGTGGAGGTCTTCTCCTAACGGGGAGATGGTGTACTTTGATGTCAAGGTCATTTATATGTTCCGAGTGTTGATGATTTGAGAGAACGAATGTTGCATAAGGCCCACGGTTCCGATATTCTATCCATCCAAGTGCCACCAAGACGTACTGTGACCTACGTAGGTCTACTGGTGGAATGGCACGAAGAAGGACATAATGAAGTTTGTGGCTAAGTGTCGAAATTGTCAGCAAGTAAAAGTTTAGCATCAAAGACCTGGAGGTATGTTATAGGACATTAGTATCCCTACTTGGAAGTGGGAAGAGATCTATATGGAATTCATCATAGGGTTGCCTCATACCCACCGACAGTATGACTCTATTTGGGTGGTTGTGGATAGATTGACCAAAACAACTCATTTCTTACCGATCAAAACTACCGATTCAGCTGAGGACTATGCTAGATTGTAAATTTGAGAGTTAGTATGGTTTCATGGAGTGCCATTATCCATTATTTTAGACAGAGTTACTCAATTCACCTCTCATTTTGGAGGTCGTTTCAGAAGGGTCTTGGTACTTAGGTGAAGCTTAGCACAACCTTTCACCCATAGATGATGGTCAGGCTGAGCGTACCATTCGTACTCTTGAGGATATGTTAAGAGTGTGTGTGATTTATTTCAAACGTAGTTTGGGTGATCACTTGCCTCTCATTAAGTTTGCCGATAATAACAATTATCATTCGAGCATTTGGATAGCTCCATTTGAGGCTCTCTATGGGCGGAGGTGTAGATCTCCTATTGGTAGGTTTGAGGTAGTTGGGTCTACCTTGGTAGGGCCAGATTCAGTTCATGAGGCTATGGAGAAGGTTCAACATATTAGGGAAAGGTTGAAAACAACTCAAAGTCTACAAAAATCTTATGCGGATGTGAGTAGGAGAGATGTGAGTTCGACATTGATGATTGGGTATTTTTGAAGGTGTCTCCCATGAAGGGAGTTATGAGGTTCGAAAAGAAGGAGAAGCTTAGTCCCCATTATGTCGGGCCATACCGGATTGTGAAATGTGTTAGCAAAGAGGCCTATGAGTTTGAGCTACTAGCGGAGTTAGCTTCGATGCATCAGGTGTTCCATGTGTCCTTGTTGAAGAAGTGCATCGGTGATCCATCTCTAGTTATTCTAGTAGAGAATATTGGAATGAGGGACAACCTTACCCATGAGGAGGTACCAATTGAGATCCTTGATCATCAGGCTCGTAAGTTGAGGAAAAATGAGATAGCTTCAGTAAAGGTTTTGTTGAGGAATCAGTTTGTTGAGGGAGCTATGTTGGAAGCCGAAGCAGATATGATGGCCAGATACCCGCATTTTTTCCTTCTAGTTCCGTTCCAGCTTGAGGTATAAATTTCATCCTTAGAACTCTATTCAGTTTCAAGTCAAGCTCATCCATGTTAGTTTCTTTCATGTCTTAGCATATATGTATGTTTTATGAATTTAGTTTAGTCATGTATTTCAGTACGGAGTCAGTCACTCTATCAGTTTTCAGCTTTAGTTGTTTAGTTTTGAGATTGCAGTTCCTTTCCTAGCCTTTCTACAAGCTTAATCTACATTCAGGGATAAATGTTCCCAAGGGGGAGATAATGTAACACCACAAAAGTTCCTAAGACTAGATTCGGGATTGGAAATATGATTAGCCTGAAAAGTTTGAACAATATCTTAAAACGACTCATTGTACAAGTCATGGTGTGGAGTAACGGGTTGTGGGATTGAGTCGTGGTGAGCTTTTGGTTGACAAATCCTAGACCAACAATCCAAGTTACGACCTGTTGGTTGACGTGATGACTCATAGTCACGAGCCATGGTCAGTATCTACAAGTAAAGAGCCTAGGACGACGAGTCACAGTACGACTCGTAGGTCCCCATAAGGGGCTGTTGTCAAGAGTCATTGTTTGATTCTAGTATGACTAGGCTGGGTGGTGCGAGTCATGGTACGACTCATTATAGGAAATAATGAGTCATGGTAATTGGCCGTAGTGAGAAGTAGTAAAGTGGGAAACTTGGTCCAGTGGAAATGGAAGGGTGCAATGACCTGTTGTCACCAGTAACAATCCATAGTATGTGTCCATTGGGAGGATTACAGAAACCATGCATGATGTTAGTGGTGACAATGAGAGGAAATGATGAGTTGTGGTGACGAGTAATGACTCGTCATGTCTAGTCGTCATATGAAGGTCTGAGAACTGGGGAAGATTAGATGGTTATGACGAGTGATACCATAAGTTGTGGTATGGAAGGACGACTCGCGACATCTGGCAGTAAGTTTTCCCTGTGAAATCATTAAGGGAATTTTTCGTAAATACTATGCTCCTATGTCCTAAACTATGTCGTTTTAAGCTTGGGAAAGAGTGCTTTTAGGGTATTATTCACCCTAGTTCATCCATTCCTCTCCTAACATCCTAATTAGAAGATCAAAGTCTCCCAAACCTTTCAAGGATTTCTAGGGTTCTTTCTCAAATTCTCCCTAAGTGCAATTGGGGTTTCAAAAAGGCTAGTTGTTGATTTTCAATTCCAGGTATGTGGGTTTATCAATGATGGGTTCTTTCACCCACATGCCCCTTCTTCAAATAAATTAATGATCACCCATTCCCCAAACCCTATTTTTGAAATTTCTAGGGTTTATATTGGGTTATGAAATTCCTCCATGATTCTTTTATGGATATAGATGAATTGATACTAATTTATGATTTCTGTGATTGAGGTTTTATGATTCCTGCAAGTTCTCATGAAATTATGGTCCCTTATATTACAAGTATGATTATGAACTCTTAGTGCTAAATTACTTTTTATGAAATTCTATAATCCTCTTATGATTTTAATACTCTCAAGCCCTAAGTTATGTTTTATGATGTATGACACATGATTTCCTACAAGAAGCCGCTCATTGAAGGCGAAATTAATTAGAGCCAACAGTTCGCGGAATGTAACTAGCAAACTGCCGGTACCTCCGCAAGTGCCAGAATGCTGATCAGGGGTAAAATTGTCCGCACGAAAAAAGAGAGAAGTGAATGCCCTACTTTTGGATATATTCTAGAGAGAAGTACTTTGTACCCATCAGATCTTAACTTTTAGCTTTTAGAACATTCTCTTGGTAGAAGAAGAAAGTAAGAATTCTATTGGTGGAAATTGTAAAGAATTGTTTTATTTTTCTTCTTCTTCTTCTTCCTCCATAGCAAGGTACTACCATTGTTGAAGACTCCTTGTTGAATATGGATTTTCTACCCCTATTATTGAATTCAATGAGTTTATTGTTAAATGTGCTTTTGAATTTCTTAACTATGATTAGCTAAATCATTAACTAGAGGTGTGTGGTGATGAATGCTTAATTAGAGTGGGTATTGCTAGAGTTATCTCAATATTGTTTAATTAGTGTAAATCTATTAAATTCTCTCCAACCTATAATTGAAGATCCATTGTTGTTGATGTGGGTCTAATGGTTCTTACTTTGTTTTTGCTTGAAAAAGAAGAATTGAGCATTGGGACAGAATTTAATGGTAGACATGGAAGTGAGATTGTGAAATTGGGCTAGAAATAGCCAAAATTACATTCTCACTCCTAATTAATAGCTAATAGCTAGAAATTAGTTCAAGTACTAATTCAAATTTGATCGGGTTGATTAATTGTGTCTAGTAGTTTGAAAGAACTCTAGCAAGGGGTATTTATGAGGTTGAAAAACATCAAACGCCCACTTTCCTGAGGTTATTTACACAACTTGAACTCATGAGATGACCTAGCATGACCCTGTTTAGTTAGCATATCATCTACGCCACACCTCTAGTCTTTCGCATTATTTTCAACAACCTTGGTAATTTTGTTATTTTAGTTAGTCGAATTAGAAGTTATATTCTATTGTAAATCTCAGTCTCCCCCAAAATGCTTATTTCCATGTTATTTTCAAGTGGTGCGAGCTAAATTCAATTTCTTAAATGACACTTGTGCATATCATTCACTAGTCCCTGTGGGATTTGACCTCGACATCCGTTGGGATATTTGTTTTGATACAATGACCGTTTATGCTCTTTGTATGAAGAGTATATTTTGGACGTTATAAAAAACGGCACCGTTTCCGGGGAGTAGCACTTGATACTCTTGTGTTGATTGTTAATTTGAATTAGTCTTGCATCATAGGTGTTGACACAAAGTTTTCTATTCTTGTTAGGATAAAGTATATGAGTCATCATTCACAAGCAGGGGATAGCTCAGTAGAGGGTAATATGAAGCATGAGGAAGATAATTCGGTGATGCCCGAAGTTGCGGGAGCCATTTGCCTACCGCCTATAGTAGGGAATGTCGTGTTCCACGTCACAAGTATTTGCTGCAAATGAAAGGACTATTTGGGGGAAAGCCATGTGAGGACGCATATCGTCACTTGAGGAATTTCTAGAAGATATGTCAGCCTTTCAACATCACAAACATAAGTCAAGAGTCTATCAGGTTAAGGCTCTTCCCATTTTCCCTAACAGGAGAGGCAACGATGTGGTTGGAGGAACGACCTCCTGGTTGTATTACATCTTGGCAAGAATTAATTGAAGCCTTTTTGGATCATTTCTTCCCTCCGTTGAAAATGTTGCAGCTGAGGGATGACATCACAAACTTCAGGTAAGAGCCGGGAGAACCATTACATGAAGCATGGCTACGGTTCAAAAAGAAGGTTTTTCTTTGTCCCAACCATGGCCTCCCTGATGGAATGCTTCTCCAAAGCTTTTATCGAGATCTCGACTCCATCAACAAATCCGTTGCCAACAATTTAGCTGGAGGGTCTATTATCCATCAAACATATGGGTTGGATAATGTCATTTTGGATAGAATGACAAAAACAAATAGGGCCTGGCATACGAGAGAGACAAATGTATCTACAGGCATTAGCACTGGTGCATTGGCAGCTGAGTTGCGGAAAAGAGATGAAGAGCGAGATGAAAATCTTGATAAAATGATGACACAATTGGAACTAATGACCAAACATGTGATGGGGGCAGGGCCCAAGGTGATGAATGCTATAGGTATGCAAGGTCCATTGCAATTTGAAGGAGAATCGTCGCCACCGAGGTACATTGAGGAATGCCAATACATGGGAAATCAGATGGGGGTCCTCGACCTAGGTTTCAAGGGACTAATCAAGGTCCTTGGCGCCCAAGGGAAGAGAACCAATGTTGGAGAAATAGTGATGCACAGGGATGGCCCGAAAGAAATGAAATATGGGGCAATAGAGAAAAAAAATAGGGAGGGAGACCATTACCACCGAAGTTCAAACCCATATATTCCCCCTCCAAAAGCTGAAAACGCCCAAAGTCAGCCAGGTGTGAGCGATGCAGGTAGCTCAAAAATTGAAGAGATGTTAGCAAGAGTCCTCAATAAAGTGGAATCAACCGACAACGGGGTCAAGGAATTAAAAGTGGAGGTTTCTAACCTTGCCCAGATGGTGAGCTCTCATTAAACCTCCATTAAGTATTTGGAAGCTCTAATGAACCACTTGTCCGCTCAAATAAATCCCCGAATGAAGGGAACACTCCCAAGTGTTACAATGCCAAACTCGAAGAAAGATAGTCAATGCATGGCTATTGTTACTAGGAGCGGTAAATTGGTTGGAGATGCAAGAGTGAAGCCTAAGGAGGTTATTGCTCCCAAATCAAATGAGGAAAATGAAGTTGACGAGGTACCAGAAACACCAAGGAGTGGTGAAAAGAGTGAAGATGAAAGTGAGGGGAAGGATGATGAAGTTCCCTCACATGTAGATGAAGATGAGGAAGGCATGAAGACCTCAAATGATGAAAAGTTGAAACAAGAGCTCCACCCCCTTATCCACAATGATTGTCTAAGAAAAAGAAGGACGATCAGTTCACCAAATTCATTGACATGTTCAATAAATTTTCTATTAATATATCATTGGTGGATGCCCTTCTTCAAATGCCTGGATATTCCAAATTTATGAAGGAGTTGCTGAAAAAGAAGAAGGTGGTTGATGCAAGAGCGGGGAGACGACACCCCATTGTAATGCGATGATGAAGAGCAATATTTCCCCCAAGCGGGAAGACCCAGGAGCTTTCACAATCCCTTGTACAATTGGGATATGTGTGTTTAAGAAAGCTCTATGCAATCTTGGCGCGGGCATAAATCTAATGCCCCTCATCATTTTCAAGAAGTTGGAACTTGAAAGCACCAAACCTACATCAATGAGGTTGTTAATGGAGGATCGTTCCATAAAGAAACTTGTGGGAATATTAGAAGATGTATTGGTGAGGGTGGATAAATTCATTTTACTAGCTGATTTCGTAGTATTTGATTATGAAATGGATGTTGAAGTGCCAATCAATTTGGGGAGACCATTTCTCGCCATAGGTAGAGCTTTGGTTGATGTGGAACTATGAGAGTTCAAGTTCTGAGTTGGAAGTGAAGAAGTCACCTTCAAGGTGTGTCCATTAGCGGAAACTCCCGACGAATGCAAGGTGATCAGAGTGTTGCATGTAGAGAATGAGGAGAGTAGAGTTGAGATGGAGAAGTTTGAGTTGGAGGATGACCCTTCGAAGAAAGATTGCTAAATGAGAGCTACGTCATGCCACAACGTTAACTAATGTGCTTCTCGGGAGGCAACCCAAGTGTTTTATTTGATTTATTTTATGTCGTTGTTGTTTTTGATTTTGTAGGATCAATGAAGTGAGAAGCAAGGAGAGAAATCACAAAAACAAGGCAAGTAACGCACTAAACCAGTGAAGCACAGATTTAGATGCACAGACCGCCGTGTCATGATACCAAAAACTAGAATGATGGGAACATGAGTGTTCGACTGGCAGTCGAATTGTTAGACCGCTGATTTAGAATCATGTACCGCCGGCCAATCGCTGTCCCTTACAGATCACCTGAGCATTGGGTGCCCAAGAGGCAATCCATCAGCGAAATGCTGAACCTATTCGCGAACCGCCGTTGTCGGTTGTCAGACAGTGAACTGGGCATGAATTCAAGAACAAAAGGGTAAGGCAGCTAAGTGTTGGATTATACCGGTGATCTCCGGTGTAACGTCGATCGAGGCACGGGTTTAGTTTCAAAATCTAAATCAAAGATGGACCCACTTAACCCCATATATCTGCTTGAGCCACCCTAATCTAAAAAATATTCCCTTAGGTTTCTCTTTTTTCCCTTTTACCATTTTCGCACAAACCTTTTTGTCTTCCCAATACCCTACCTTTCCACATTCCCACAACTCCCTCTTTCCCCACTTCCCATAAATACATTAACTCACCATTACTATCCCACCTTCTCCTCAACTAACCACATCTCACCTGCTCATCTATAAAACCCCTCACTCTCTTCACAAATTCTCACTATACTCACATTCTCCCTCTCCACTACACAAGTCATAGAAGTGCCATTGTTGCACATAATCAAGATACCACAAGTTAATCTTCGCAAAACTCTCTCCTAAGTGTAGTAATGTATCTCTGATTCTTTATATGTTTTCATCAATGGAACCTTTATTGGATATGCATATGTCTTTAATATACATTTCCCTCCTTGTTAATGTCCTTCTCTCTATTTAGTTTAATGGTTGATGCTTTGTTTGCTGAAAGTATGGGGAGATAGTAGTTTCTGGCTGATAGGGGTATGAGATAGTTATGATATTTGTTTGGATTTAAATGGAGTGAATTCTGAGTAACCCAAATGGACTAAAAAGTCGTGCTTTGCCCTATGATAGATTGGGTGACACCATTCTTAAGAGTAAATCATCATTTGAGTCTTATCTCTGTGTAGAATTGATGCTTTAATATAATGTGAGTGGGTGTTTGTAATTTGGTGCCATCAAATTCTTGGAATTTCTTTGGGAAAAATGACATTCGGCTATTCGCTAGTAGGATCCGGCGAAACATCGATGGAACACTGGTCTAAACTATAGTTGGCTTCAGGCCACTACTTGGAACCCGCATTACATCGGCGGTTTGTGGATCGGAACCGGCAACTCACCGCCTTGTCTCTAGTGGAATCTTTGTCTACCCAGTTTACTACTTCACATCAATGAGCTAGCAGTGGTCCACGGATACCATCCGGTGGCTCGCCGGTGCTCCGTCGGTGCTGCTTGTTCTTTAATGATGGTTTTTCATCTTTGTTTCTTATCTCAATTTTAGTATAATGTTTAGATTATTTTATTGAAATGCATTATACCTGCCACTAACATCATGTTTGCAGAAAATATCTTTATCTAGGAACACATGTAAAGGCAAGGCACCACCTCCTTAACCACCAGAGGCAAAGGCAAGGCCAAAGCCTCGACAATACCCACCAACTTTAGGGAGGCCATCATCTTCTGCATGCCCGACATGAAAGGGCACTACACTATATGCAAGGGCCGGTTGATAAAGGTGGAGAAAATGTTCAACTTGGCGGGACTGCGCGGGGACTTGCCCAACATCACTGCTCAGTTCACAGACAGGAAATGGCATGCTTTCGCCAATCCTCTCATGTACTATTACCCAAACCTGGTGCCAGAATTCTATGACTCCTAGAAGGATAGACAAGACATCATGAAGCACAGAGGCAAAATCGATAAAGTACCCTGCCTACCATCAGTCATGGTACGCGGAGTGGAGGTAGACGTAACTCCGGCTGTAATCAATTATTTTTTCTGGGAAGATGAAATTGAATCGGGCATAGAGTATATGGCTAGGATTACGGACATGAAAAATCAGTTCACCTGAATAGCCCCCATCATCGTAGTTGGCATCCCACTATGGGCCTCCATGGGTGGAAAAATTTCTCGCTATGATCTGAAGTTCGAGGCCATGTTATGGTTGATTTTATCTGTAGTCGCATCATTCATTCCAAAAATGAGAAGCGGGTTAGCTTGAAGTCAGCAGTTCTCATAGCCTGTATCATGTCCGGAGTCCTCATTAACTTTGGGGAGATTGTGGCCTAGTAGATGAAGCGGAAGGCAAGACAGACCAACACCTCCATGCCTTATGCGGTCCTCATTTCCCAGTTGTGTTTACAAGCGAGTGTGCCATTGTTCCTTGATGAGAACCCTGTCCTTTCCTCAGGAGTGATCACCTTAGACAGGAAAAGAGATGCCGAGGCATCCGCAGTCAAGCGGAAGAGATTGCAAGCTTTTGGGTTCGCTGAGGTATCATTATCCCATAGGTCGGAGCAGTCACCACATGCCCCAGATTTGATTGTGTCCCACCAAGAAGCTACGGGCTAAACCGACGGTGACACTCCTTTTAGGGGAGCATCTCCCCCTCCTACATCCTCCCAGTCGAGTGGTCTCCACAAGCTCATGGAAATGATCAACTCTCATGAGAGTCAAATCCAAAAGTTGGCTAGAAGTCTCCCTACACTCATTGCTCAAATAGTAAAATGGGAGCTTAAATCAATGTATGAGAGCCTTACAACATTATGCAAATGGGTGGATGCAGTGGAGGTGGCTGTCACTTCTCTCAGAATCGAGGTGTAGGAGTGGAAAAGTCGTACACCTATGGAAGTGCCTGATATGAGAGCTCTTAACGCCGTAATGGCTGCTCCTTCCACTGTTCGAGGCCCAATTGACAATCTATTTGAGGGCTTGGGGGACGACACGGAGAATCTGGGAGAGGCTGGTTTTGCTAGTGCCATAGGAGCGGGGGAAGCTGTGGATGAGGAGTGACCTGCTCAGGGAGTCTCTTACCCCTTTATTTTGCATGCACACATTGCGGACAATGTATTCTCTTACCTGGGGGGGGGAGATGAGAAGTAGCCCTTGTCGGGCTTTTATATGTTTTATTATCTGTGATGAATTGTGATTCTTTGTCGGGCTCGATTTTTACTCTTGTCGATCATTGCCCTCGCCGGGCCTATGATATTGAAAAGAAAAAAATGAATGACTTGGTTGAAAATTTTTTGGATGAATGTTAGTGGATAATGATGAGAATGGGGTCCTTGTCTTGAATTGTTTACTCCTTTAGGACCCTTGTCCTTTGTTTGTCCACCATGTAAATAGTAGAATAGTAATCAAACTCCAAGGATTTTCTTCATACTACGATTCTTTCCCGAGGAGCATTTCTTTATTTTTCCTTTCCTTTTTGTTGTCGAACTGGGTGCACTTCCCGATGATAGATTGAGTGGCGACTTTCTTAAGGGAAAATGCCATGTCGTTTTTGAGTCTTTTATGAAGCTTTTTGAGAGGTACCACCAAAAAAATTTTGAAATGGAATTTTAAAATGGGGCATGAAAATGAGATTTAAAATAGGGCATGAAAATGAGAAATCATGAGCAGGGGTTGAAATAAGAACATAGCACTCTTTGTCATACTTTGTAGATTCCTCGTTTGGCTTATGAATTTGCATGTTCTGATGTCTTAAATCAAGATTCTGTGTAAATAATTACTTTTGTGGACTCTTCAGGTGTGATTCCTTGGGTGGAAAGGAATTTTTTGAATCTCATGCACAACTTCTTGTCTAGAACTTTCCCCAAGTGTGACTCAAGGTGAGATCCTAGATGTAGTTGCACTTATAATATGATCTTAGGCCCCTTTTTGTTAAGTCACTTCTCCCAAAATGACCTCCTTGAACATTAATCTTTGATAGCCAATGCTTGAGCCTTGGACCCTTTCTTTGGAAACCACATTACAAGCCTAATGACCATTTTTAATCCTTCTCTTTGGCACCCATCCTCCCTAATTTCTAGTGATAAA
>JACEIK010017936.1:3397-11442 GCA_018107945.1 Datura stramonium | reverse complement strand
AAAATTAGGAAACTATAACTATACTATAGCCAATAAGGCCACTATCTAACAGATACACAGCGCCCCACACGGCCATCACATGAAATAAAATATATATAGGCCCCAAACGGTCAACAAGAAACTAACCGCAGGAAAACTGTAAATCTGCAAGACTCTAGGAGTGGAATAATGGTAGAGATAGGGCCCCGACCTACCCATGTACTGTATAATAAAAAAGAGTAAACCTTCTAACTATTAACTCTAAAGGAAGGGAGCAGACTGTACTGCTAATTCTGGATGGATGCTAGGAAGGTCCTGATCCGTGTCTATCCGTACCTGTAGGCAAGTGATGCAGCGCCTCAAGGATGGGCGTTAGTACAACATGTACCGAAAATGTAAGGCATTAACGGAAAATAACTAAATAAACTAGAAATGAAATTGAAAGTATCTGAGTAGAAGGGATAGGGATATAACCTGAATAACTTAACTTCTCGTTGGCTAAACTATCAGTAAATAGTGCAAACAAGAACCTTACTTGGCCCCTATAAGCCGAAAGGTACAAATAGCACATAATTACTCATTTGGGGCCCCCATAAGCCCTGGCGAGCACACTTCAATCTATATACCCCTAACAAGGTAAAAATAAGTCAACTAGTAACTATAGCCAACCTACCAGTCCCCTAGGTCTGCAATTGAGCCCACTCGACCCCTAAACTGTAGTTGTGTCTGAGTCCAATGGACTCCTGATAACTGCACCCTTGGCACCCGGCTCGACGGGGGTGCGCTGCCGATATGGCATAGAACTGGTAGTCAAGTTATGGATGGACTTTATAAGGCCCATGGGCCTTATCATCATCCCTTGGGATGGCATATCGCTCCTTGGAGTGACGTCATATAGCCCCTGGCAGGCAACGACACAGCTAGTAACCCTGGGGTTGGTCATGGAAGGCTATACAGGGAAAAGTCAATCCCAAACTAAACATAGAGTACTGGTCTCAGCTCATAGCAACAACTAATGACAATACCAATAGTTCTGGCTCCTTTACTGGGATTCGAACTGTAGTACAATGCTATAGAAACTAACTTGCGGAAGGAATTTGCCTTAACATACCTTAGCTGCTGATTCCTAAATATATGACGAGTTTCAATTTGTATTCAACAGCTCTTTTCAACTGTAACCGTAATACTGGGAGAAAGAGACTAATTTCAATACTAAATTTGGCTTAAATTGATAAATTTTGATACTAACTAACAATAATACTTCAACTTCGCAAAATACAGCTGAAAACCTATAATTTCCCAAGAGTTCAGAAGGGAGAAATGCTTACTTGATGCCTGTGATCATTTAGGAATCAGTTTAGAGCAATTCCGACAACTTTTACTCGGTAGAGTTCCAATTTGCCGAGTGAATTTTGAGGAACTAACTCCGTAGTAATGCTCCCTACAGGCTTAGAACTCGATACCTGAAGTTAATTTGAGTTTGGACCACGTTTGGTAGTGTAATCGGGCGAAAAACTATTGAATCCCTCGAGTTATACTCTCTCTGGCCGAAGATATATGTTGATAATTGATTTCAAATGAATAAAGGGGATTTATACATATGCCTTGGCGGTGGACTGGGGGCGCCTCGCACCAGCCATTGCGGCAACCCAGTGCAGCGCGATACCCCTCAAGGCGCCAGCAGGACTAGCGCGCCATGTTGGCCAGTGCGTTGCTGGCTGGCGCGCCGCATTGGCCCTGTGTGCACTGGCCCCGTCCGACCCCGCTTCCGAGGCTTTTTCTACACACTTCAAGCTCGTCTTATTCGTCACAAATCCACGCATATGCTTTCTAGTTGTTAACTTTTACGGGGTGTAACACTAACCCAACCAATTGCAACATTCAACTAATAGAATAAATACTCATAAATCGAATAGCGGAAGATTTACATTAATAAAAAAATACTCCCGAACTACCTATTACATTCCCAAAAACTGAAAGTCATTATACAAAGGACTCTAACTTAAACATGGTCTAAGAGTAGTGGAAATAAAATAAAATAATAAATTAGTGTATGAAATCAAAGACATCTAGGAGGATCTGCAGTATCCTGGGAAGGAAATTAGCTCGCCATCAGATCAAATTATCTCTATCCATTAGATATGGGGTCGAGAAGAACTTCCTAGGTCACAGTCTGCGCTCAGAAAATAAGTGCAGGAGTAATGTCAATACGAACACTATGTACTGGTAGGCATCATCGACCGAACTCACACACACACACGCACACACACACACACACATATATATATGTAAATTAAGGAACATACAACCACTGAAATGGATAATCATCAAGCAACATGACTCCTAGAATGATTCAAGTTAAGGTTTAAAGTTGGCCGGCTCATTGGATTCGGCCTCGCTGCAGCGGTACTACATAGGTTGTAACTCAACCAAGTTGAAAATCTTAGATTCTCAATAGTCAATTCATCAACTTAGTACAAATTTGTATATAACTGAATTCTCAACAATCAATTCATCAACTCATTAAAAGTTCTATATAACTGAATTCTCAATAATCAATTCATCAACTCATCACAAGTGGTATATAACTATACAAGTATAATAGTGAGACATAGACATGTACAACCAAGTCATGACCCACATATAAACCATATAATCAAGGATCCTTGTCTTAATCGATTCTCAAATTTTTGAATCAATCTAGCCTTT
This sequence comes from Datura stramonium, assembly GCA_018107945.1. Classification (NCBI taxonomy): domain Eukaryota; kingdom Viridiplantae; phylum Streptophyta; class Magnoliopsida; order Solanales; family Solanaceae; genus Datura; species Datura stramonium. The sequence goes on along the minus strand of JACEIK010017936.1, from coordinate 8,754 downwards.
TCTAGCCCTTCTCCTGTATCATACCATTTGTAATGTGTCAGGTACATGCCTCCATCATATCACTATATAGCACACATCATTGCTTATCACTGTACACATATGTCAGAGGGTCTTATTTCTGTCCTTTCAGTCATGACCTGCAGGGGACTCTAGAAATACATGTACTATACCAGCGTGGTACCCGCTCATCTTCTCGTCCGGATGTTCCCCTATATGAGCCACTGATGTCATAACTGCTTGCCTGAATGATCACCTCGAGCATGAGCCATTTATCTCAAGATAAAACATGTTATCCACTTTCATTCTCTTATTCTATATGCTATCAATTGGTCAATTAGTATGACCGCTCAGATGGTATCAAATTACCTTCACCAACTTGGTTATACTTACCAATATTCACACTCAGAGGACAATTAAAAGAGTGCATCCAACATCACAATGCACCTTGGGTTCGCAATAATCTTTATTAACAATCATAATCTCAGAGTTCACTTTACAAATATATTTTACACATCATCATATTAACAACAATTAGTGTCCGAAAACCAACTAAGCATGTTTTCAATTCGCACTTATACAAATCATTATATAAAATCTAACTCCTCATAAACCATAACCTACCTCGATTATAGAACTAGAGAATATAGCTACTATGTGGAAGCTTTGCCTTTTCTTAGAGCCTAAGAAAGTTCAAATTCTAATCACAAGTAAACAAACAATATTCAGTCATCTAACTTTTCATTCAGTGTCGAGAAATTTGATTCTACCCCATTGTACCCGATATCATGGTCAAATTCCACATCGAAAAGGTCAATTTATCAAGTTCTATCCCTACATAGGTCATTCCCACCTATTTCATGGAGTTTCTACTCCTTAAACCCTTTTCAAGTAGTTAATAATGCTAAAGGTCTTAACTTTACTAACATCCGGATCTCAAACTACCCTATAATTGAATATATCCCTTCACATTCCCCTAGGAAGTGTCCATCACCCACTTTTAGGCCTAGAAATCAACACCCAACCATTCCCACTAAAGTCTCCCTAGTTTTCACAAACCTAGGATTCTTACATAGGAATTTACCATTAGAGACTACCCTTTAATTCTAAGGTGTTAGGGAATCGGATGAGGGCAGACAATACAAAATAGCATGGTAAGGAGATAACCAGCTTATCCCAAGGATAATTTTAAAATCTACCATGTCTAAGATCACCAAAGCCACTCAAGTTTCATAACTCATAAATCCTACCGAACAGGCACGATAAACTTTATCAACAACCACATAATTTCCAATGGGAGTAGAGACATGTATCAGGGCATCAAGAATGTCACAAACAAGATTCATCCCCACAATAAAATAAGAAAAAACATACAAAAAAGTAGAACCATGATAAAATAAAGTAGTATCTATTCAATCTTATACGAGAATGGTACCTGTAATAACTGTATTTGAAACCTCTACTCAGGTCGTCCTGGGAATTCATAGAAATGACCTTGGCCACCTGCCTGTGACTCGCCTTTGCTGGGCTGTGTACCACCTCTATGGACTGAATATTACTCCTTCTTGTCTGAGCATCTCCTCTGTTAGGCTAGGCTTTGCCTCTACCCGCTGAGTGGCTGTCCCTGCCAACCTGAGGCTGATCCTTGATGAAAGTACTGCCTCCCCTACCCCCTGTAGCTGGGGCTCAGGGATTCGGATGTGGAGCAATCTATCCAACCTATCCAAACTTGGGAAACCATCTCCAAATGTGGCCATACTCACCATACTCGTGACAAACCTTATCGATCACGGGCCTTTGAGCATGGACTAAAGAAATAGGGCGAGCCTTAAAATCTAAGTGAACCATCTATGTGTCCACTACGACACCTGAAGTGTGCTGACTGGCCTCAGGTAGACCCCCGGCTGATACCTACATTGCTGATGTGTTGTGAGTTTACAACACTTTCGATACTTAAAATTGAGAAAATAGAATGGACTTAGGTATTTTAAATGAATATGAGGTGTTTTTACTTTGGATTCAGGGAAAATAGGTGTTGGAGAAAAAGTGTGCAAAAGATGCAGGAAAATGCAGAAAATCAGCCAAGTAGTGATCTTAGTACAAGTCGTACCTAGATTGTACGAGCCATACTAAGACTCATGGAAAAGCTCAGAAGGCTGTTTCAATGCAAAGGAAAAGTATGACTCGCAGTACGAGCCATACCAAACTGGTACGAGCTGTAATTGGAGTCGTGGAATACTTCAGAGAAAAGTTGCACAATTGAAGTCTCCTGGTACGGGTAGCACCTACGAATCGTAGCATCTACCTATGACCCATACCAGGAGTAGTGGGAAGCTTCAGGTGTCTTAAATATTTAGCAGAACTCAAGATTCAACAAACAGTCACGAGCCAGAGGAGTAAGGGATGAGGCATACCAAGACACTCGTAGAAAACTCCAGAATATGTTAATGTTCTCATAGCCAAGCCACTGATGGATTTTACGACTCATAGGATCATAGTACGAGCCGTACCAAATGCCAACACTTAGCTAATTCTGCAGCATCCAAGGAATGTACGAGAGCAGGGCACGACCTATTACGGGTCTTATGACGAGTCGTAGGATGTATCGGCACCAAATTTAGATATTTCTCTGCTAGCTTAGGAAAAGGTTTCTATTGTCTTGTTCAAATACCTTTGATGTTTTTTTAGTAGGAGACATCAAAATACATTTATAGAAGGTTCATAATTAATTGTTTGTGAATTATTTTCAAGTTTATAAACAATATTGGAGAGCAATTCTTGAGATAAAAATTTGGTTTTCTCAATTGTTCTTGATTTTATTCACCAATATTCAAAGTAGGTTTCTTTCAATTATCATTGTAAGTATTCAATTATGTGTTTGTCTATGAATACTAATCACAATCTTACAATCATGAGAGGCTAAAACCTCCACAACTAGGTTTGCGAGAACCATGTTGGATTAAAGAACTAGGGTTACAAAAACTGATTCGAAACCAGTGTTAAGCGCTTGTATTGTATTCTCTTCATCTTTAAACATTTTTTTATGGTGTGCAATATTAGGACATGTTTGAATTCTTTAGTTGCTTGAACCTAGAGAAGTAGAGATTAGGAAAAGAGAATTACAACAAAGCCTTGATCCTTTATTATCATTGTATAACTTGAGTTGTGGTCGCAGGATAGGTAATCTTGTAACAAATTGATAACGGTTGAATTGAAATTTCTTATGAGACCTAACCCGGTGATTGAGTATAGTCATCCAATAGGGACGAACCAGTCATTTGGATGAACCCTAGTTATCAGTTGTACAAGTATTAGGATAGATCACAAATGTAAAACCCGAAGTAGTTATGTCAGTCTGGTGCTATGGCTGAGGTGGCGCGCAATACCCTATTCGAAGATGAAATTGTTGGAAATTTGACTAAGTCTGTGGTGAGATAGAGGGGGCGGCATGCCAGGGTCATTCGAGGTGAAAAATGCTGATTTTAAAGCTAATTCTTGAAGGGTAGAAGCGTCATTTGAAGGCTCATCTATAAATATAAGACTTAGGTCGTTTGTTACGTAGTTTTTGAATTCTTGGAGTAATTTGAATTTCGCTACCTTAGGACTATTATAGTTACGACCGCCGTTCATCGGGGCTTCGGTCGCCGGCTCCCCTGTCATCAGGTCACCAACTTCCTTGACCTTCCAGCATTGGGCAGGCGTCAACCCCCATATATGGTCTTACGACTTTGCGGTGCATGCATGAAGTAGTCAGATGCTTCTTCTATTCTTTTCCCTGGCGCAGCTGGGCCATCCTGGACTTGAACCAAAGACCTCGCCTGTGAAGTAAATCATCGCACCTATGGTCCAACCAATTGGGAGGTAAAAGCGGCCAGCTTCTTTTGAATGGGTCACCAATAGAATCATCGGTTCTTCAGAATCGAACATCGCAATCACCTTTAAAGTTATCCAATCTGGTTCCAAATCAGCCGCTCATTCAACACTGTTACAATCGGAGCACACATTCGTCGACCAGCAGAAGTTCTTTTTCAGTTTGTTATGGATTCCAACATGGTAGCAGACGGTTCGGACGATGGTTGTGTCCTGAACCCAGTCAGTGGCACATCTCCTATCTCCTAGAGAAGCGGCTGAACAGCTGCGAGCTGCTAGTTTCCTGGAGAACGGCGGGAGAGGCTAGGCGAGACTTAAAGGCTGTAGCGAACAACCATCTGGTAAGAGCTTTTTCCAGAAAGCAAAAACCCGAAGGTTAGCCTTGCATGAACTAGGGAAATATAGAACTCAACTTCACATTGGTTAGCAAAACCCGAGAGCTTCCCTATTTCAGTAGACCCTTCTACTTTACCAAGTAAAAAGTTTAAGCTTCATCGTCGATTAACTTTGCGTTCCGCCATCACATATTCCACTTCCTTTGACAAGGAAGTCATCATCCTTTCCGGTGGCCTCTTGGGAATGCCTCTTGTAGGGTCTGGATGGTATGTCTTTAGACACCCCATATGGAAGACAGGGTTGATCTTTATCTTGGAAAGAAGCTGAAGTTTTTAGGCAACTTGTCCTACTTTCTCTATGATGGGGAATGTCCCGTCATACTTGCAGCTGACACCCTTTCTAAAAAAGAAGGAAAGATTTTTTGCAATAGTGGATTTTCTCTTTCTCATCCTTCCACTTGTAAATTCAGTTTCATGATTGAGTTTCCCCTTTCTTCTACAGATGTTGGGGGTCAAGCCCTCATAGGTAATTGCCTATGAGATCGCATTCCATCGGTTTTTTAAGATCCCTCTAGTGCTAAATAAAAAAGATCTTTGAGCAAGGGATAGCTTTTCAACAGGCGAAGAAAGGCCTCACCAAACACTTCATGCCCAAAGAAAGAAACAAATGAGCAATCGAGCCACGAGAAAACGAATAGTGATGCAAGTCTTCATCAAAGCTCACATGCTAAGTTTGGAACCCCTACCCTTTCCTGCGAATACCAAAGCATCAAAGACATCGGCCACCTAGTAAAAAACCGACAGTCGATGAAGAAAAATTCTTCAATTATGGACATCCCAGTGGGCCCTCACACATCAGGTTTTCGAGAAAGAAGAAAGAAGAATTGCTTTTAACTTCCTATCGGCCCTCTTCTCTGTTCTAGGTCCTTTCCTCACTGAGGACCATGGGACAATAACTTCAGATACAAAGCATGATTTTTCCAAGACGTGCAAGGTGCCCCCCAGCCTTCCAACGAGAAATACTTCAACATAAAAGTCAATTTCCATTCTTCCTGTTCTCGCGGCATACGTATGCTCGGTTGAAGATGGATTTAGAAAGGATTAGCAGAGGTGCATATATGAGATTTTAAGGACAAGAAATATTAGACTAGACTA
>JACEIK010017934.1:0-11446 GCA_018107945.1 Datura stramonium | reverse complement strand
GAGGACGACGGGGGAGATTCAGACATGGGAGATGAGGCAGCAGCACCTGATGAAGAAGTGGAATATTTTGATTGATCAGGGAGTTTCACCACCCACCTTTGTGTTTGGTGATTGTATGAACACTGGGGACAGTGTTCGATTTTAAGTGGGGGGTGGGGAGTAGTTAGGTGGTGCTGATTTTTGTCTTGTTTTGTATATAATAGCATGTTCCGTTGCTGCGTTTGACAATATTGTGACCTTGTTTGTGATTGTATGTTTCGTATTGTAAATATCTTTGTGAAGCTGTGTGTGCTGTTGAATGTTGTTAGCCAGTGTGTAAATAGTTTTTGTCGAAATTATCAATACTTTTAAAAAAAATATATTTTTTTTCGTTAATTATTTTTATTGTTGGGTTTCTCGGAGTTTGTTTTCGGTTCTTTTGCCGAGAAGAGTCCCATTGAACTAAAGTCGTAAATAGTGACCGTCCATTGAACTGAAGTCGTAAATAATAGTGACCAAGGTTCCCTATGATGGATGGATGACGACCGTCTTAAGGGATAATACAGTCGGTAGGAGTAGCTTTTTATTTTCAGTTTGGTTTGTTTGGTTGTATCCCCATGCATGTTGCTACTCTATGGCTAAGAAACTCGGTTGCGTGTTGTACATAATGTTTATACCCAAAATGATTCCGTTGAAAGCATGCAAATTTTTTTATACTTTAGTGAGATACTTAGGCCACAGAATTCGGTTCGGTGTGATTGAGGCTAATTTTGAATTCTCAGAATTTGAAATAGATTAAAGAGTTCCCGTGAATATGTCTGAGTTGAGCATGTGCAATGAGCGTATAGTGAGGTTCGGTTATTCCATGCTATTATGAAGTGTCTAGAACTTGCCCATATGGTGTGTACGAAACGAAATGAAGGAAGTGTAGTGTAGAAAGGATGTAGGCGTTTCTTTTGTTTTTTTTTTTTAGTCCCAAAAGTTTTTTCCTTTCATACCCACCTTGAATGTCAAATCCTAGTTAGCCCATTGAGCTCTTTAGACTATATTTTTTCTTTTGTCGAAAAGGCGTAAAACCAAGCTTAACCCTTTCTTTACATTGCTCCGAAAAATCCCAATCCGAAGCCTAAGCGCTCAAGGAAATATATAATTTTCCTACGTTGTAAAGGAGTGAAATGATGAAAGAAAAATAAAGAGAGGAAAAGCAAAGTGATGAAATGAAAGAACAAGAGTCAAAGGTGCACTTGTCGAATGTAAGAAAAATAAAGTTTAAATAACTTATTTTTTTGTTTAGTCTGGTGTGCTTAAAGAAGTGGGGGACAAAAATAAAGAAAGACTTCAAGAAGGGGAGGAGGAAGGAAGAAATTATGTCCAAATTAATGTGATGGGATGTATTGAAATGTTTAAGGATATATTTCAGTTGCTATTATTGGTTAGCCTGTATTTACTAGTTCCGTAGCCGACATTACAACCCGTTAAGTCCTACGTGATCTTACATCACGCGTCCTTATATTAGTGGAGTAATACACTAGAGGCAAGCCTATGGGTCATGACACGATGCATGAATTCTTTGGGGAGAGAGAAAGTGAAATTGTGTGTACATGCCCCCTGCATGTAATGATTAGAGTTCATGTGATTTAAAAGAGGGGGAAATTCTTGTGACGTGAGGGTGCATGCTTGACGAAAGAATGAAATTCGTGTCGGATATCTTGGCCGCCTAATTTGCATGAGTTTGCCAATACGAGAGTCGATTCTTGAGTCTAGGAGGTCTTGAGATGGTGCTGGCTAAATGTCATCGGGAATGATGATACTATGCATTTTTTCTTGATGATTTGTTATGAAAATAATCGGTATAACCGTAGCTCGGATTGTCGAGCCAAAGTAGCCATGATGGGATGTCAATTGCATGAGGTATAGGAGTATTGTCTGAGGACGAACAAGATTTTAAGTGTGGGGTAGTGATATGGGGCATATTTATATGCCCAATGGGATACTCAAATGCATCTTTTTGCCTTGTTTATCCAACAATGTTTGTATATTCTCACAAAATTGTAGGGAAATGTGAATATACTAACCATGATTAGTCTTGTTGTTTTGCAGGAAAACGTACTTTTATGGAGCTGATGCATGTTGGGAGTGAATCGGAGATGGACTCGGAGCGAGCAAGGAATTGGCCACAGAAGCAAGAATTAAGGGGCTCCGTTATGGAGCTCGGACACGCGCTGCCATCGATGGCACTCTCGTCCGGGGAGATTTAGAATTTCAAGGATTCTGAGAAGGTCCGCGATCGAAGCCGTGGCACGTTGGAATTAATTTCCGGATCTTGACATTCCAGCTGAAGGTCATGCTTGCACTGCACGTTGGGTGTTCATGGCTAGTGCATGCCGTGCCACGTTGGGAGCAATTACCCATACGCAAATTCCGTAGAGCCTCCGCGCTTGCACCTGTCATGGAGGAAGTGCTCCGCGATGCACTCCGTGACACGTTGCTTGTTATTTCGAAAAATTTCTCCCCAAGATAACAGAACACTTAGGTACAATTTTAATAATTTGACTTGGTGGAGCAAGAAATTGGGTTACAGCAAAATGAGAGGACGAAAAATTCTAGGGTTTTCTCTATCCCTTTCTTCTTTCTTTCAATTGTTTGCATGATTTACACTCATTTAATGATACAATCCACAAAATGAGTGGCTAATTCCCTTCTTTGCCGAGGTGAGGAAAACCATCAGATTGAAAATGTAATTGTTGATTATTTGGTTGTTTCATCTTTTCTTCTATGGTTGTTCTATTTTAATTCTTGTTCTTACTGCATTATCTGGCCAATGTTACTGTAAATCCAAAAGTCCGGCTCACCCGAGAGGGCAAGAAACCGGAAAGTTGTGAGAATTTGAAGGGATAGTGATCTTTTCTTAGTTTGGGAAAATTGAGAATTGATTTACCTTCAGATGTGAAATATACTCCGAAAGTCGTATTAGTCAACGAATCGGTTTTGTATGGATAGAACATAAATTTCTTCTTATCACGTAAATGTAGGTGGAAGGTTCATGATTCTTAAGTTGGGTTAAATACGAGAGTTTCAATCCATAGGCATAAGTTCACTCACAACCGTGAGAAAAGATAAACCACATAGATCGATAATTAATTTCTTTCATGTTCGTTTTAGCCTCAAAGATGCCTGGCCATTCATAGTTCAGACCTCACTTGTATAATTATTCTACTTTAGTATAAAAAGTTAGTTTACAAAATATAAAAACTTTTTGTTACACTGTCTTCATTTTTAGAGTTACGAAATTAACACTGAGGAAGTTTTACCCGTAGTCCAACCGTAGGTTCGGCTACATTCCTGGTTTCTTAAAAAGGGCCACTATAGTCAGCCATTTGTGCTAATAACCTGTCGGCTAATTTCTATGGCTCATCATTTACTCTATTGTTGAGACATTATGGGTCCATTTGTGCTCCAAGCTGATTGTGACAGCGTGGCCTCGGATGGCCTGTGTGTTACGCCGACTTGGTGCTCAGCCGGCTTTCCAAACAATGGGGGAGTGGGGGAGCTGGCCGCGCCTCCTCCCCATTATGGGGCGTGACAGTCTAAATGTGGAAAATAAGATCTGCAAATATGCAGAGAAAAGAAGGAAGTGAGATTAAATCGGCGGTCCAATGATTAAGACCGGCGAAACGCCTGGCCAATAGATGATCACGCTCCGAGGAACAACGCTACTCGGTGAAATGCGAGTTGCCTACGACACTCAAAAGTTTAGTCACTGAATGACATTTAATTTGCTAGAGTGAAGAGCTAAGGCCTGAGGTTCACGGATTGGAGACTAGGCTAAACTCAATGAACCACCGATGTTCACCTGAGTTTAGGGCATGGCTCTGAGGGACACCCAGGGTTCAACATTTTAATTGGTGGGAACTGGCTGGTACCTTCTCCAAGCTACTGCCAGAATACTACTTAGGGCAAAATGGTCCAGCATGAAAAAAAGAAGCTGTTCCCTTCTTCTGCATATTCTAGAAAAAGTATAGAGTAGTCATCTCCGTTTCAATTTGTTTTTATCTTTTAGAACATTCCTTTTGTAGAGAACAAAAGCAGATTTTTATTGGTGAAATTTAACTACTTCCTTTTACTTTTCTTCTCTTCACAGCAAGGTACTGCCATTGTTGAAGACCTGTGAATCCTGGACTTTTCTACTCTCATTATTGACCTCAATGAGTCTATTATTGAATGCTTGAATTTTTAATCATTATAGCAAAATTATTAGCTAAAGGTGGGTGATGATGAATGCTTTATTAGAGTGGGAATTGCTAGAAATATCTTAACACTGTTAAATTAATTGTAAATCGGTTAGGTTCTTTCCAATCTATTATTGGAAAATAACCCATTGAGTTTGATGTGGTCCATTTATTCTTACTTGATTGTTTCTTGTAAAAAAAATTAGGGTATTGGGAGAGAATCTAATGGTGGGTATGGATGACAGATTTGGAATTGGTCTAGAAATAGTCAAAATTACATTGTCACTCCTAATTGGCGTAGCTAATAGCTAGAAAATTAGTTCAACTATTAATCCAAATCGCACTTGAGTTTGACGAGTCTAGAGATTTTAAAAAAACTCTAGCAAGAGAAGTGCATTAAACTAAAAAGCATTGAATACCCATTTTGCTGAGATAATTTACATTAATTGAACTTCTGAGATGACCTAGCATGACTTATCTAGTTAGGATATCATCTACACCCCGCCTCTAGTCTTTCACATTATTGTTAACAACCCAGGCCATAACGGTTAGCCAAATTCCAAATTTATATTCTCTTTTTGCTTTGGCATATCCCCCAACTTGTTTATTTCCATGTTATTTATATGGTGCAAGCTAGATTCACTCTGCAACCGACACTCGTAACTATCATATACTAATCCTTGTGGATTTGACCCGATACTTCTTCGGGTTACTTGTTTTGATATAGAGACCATGTATATTCTTTGCATGAAGGATATATTTTAGACATTATCAAAAATGGCGCTGTTGTTGGGGACTAGGGTTTGATAGTCTGTGAGTTGATTGTTGATTTGAAATAGCTTTGCATCTGTTACTTGATGTGAGTTTGAAAGAAGTTTGATAGGACATCACACCCATATGATTCATCATTCCCAAGTAGGATAGCCTACGGAAGGCAACATGGAGCAAGGAGGGAGGATAATCCGGTGATACGAGATTGTGGAACCATTCGCCTACCACCCACGGTAGGGAATGTGGTTTTACACGTAACAAGCACTATGCTACATTTGTTGCAAATGAAAGGAATCTTGGGAGGATAACTAAGAGGGATACGAATCGTCACTTGAGAAATTTCTTGGAGATATGTCAACCCTTCAACATTACAAATATTAGTCAAGAGTCTATCAGGTTGAGACTCTTTCCTTTCTCACTAACGAGGGAGGCAACAATGTGGTTAGAGGAACTCCCTCCGAGTTGTATCACATCTTGGAAAGAATTAACTGAAGCTTTCTTGGATCATTTCTTCCCTCCTTCGAGAATTTACAAGTGCAGGATGACATCACTAATTTCAGGAAAGAACTAGGAGAACCATTACATGAAGCGTCGTTACGGTTCAAGAAAAAGGTCTCTTTGTGTCCTAACCTACCTTCCAGATGAAGTGCTTCTCCAAAGCTTCTACAAAGCCCTCGACTCCATCAACAAATTGGTTGCCAATAATTTAGCTAGAGGATCTATTATGGATCAAACTTATGGGTTGGGCAAAGCTCTGTTGGACCGAATGACGAAAACAAATAGGGCTTTACATACAAGAGAGACAACTTTGTCTAACCATGATGTGGGATCCAGTGCATTAGCAGCTGAGTGGCACAAGCAGGATGAAGAACGAGATTAAAATCTCGCCAAGATGATGACACAATTGGAATTGGTGACAAAGCATGTGATGGGAATAAGTGTTGAAGGTGTGAATGTCGTGGGTATGCAAGGCCCATTGCATTTTCAAGGAGAGTCATCCCCACCTCGATATAATGAAGAGTGCCAGTACATGACTAACCAAATGGGGGTCCTTGACTCGGGTTTCAAGGAAAACAAATCAAGGGAGGCGGCTGAGCACATCCCATCCCACAAGAGTCAAGCCCAGAAAGCGTGGCAAGTCATTCGCCAAGGCCATTACCAACAACAGGATTATGTTTGAGATGTCAAATATCTTACCCACCCAGTGCTGTTCTGATTGAATTTCAATATCTCGCTCACTGTCAAAGCGCATTTTGTGAAGTGTTCTCCTGATCCTTTGCGCCCGAGGGAAGAGAATCAAGGTTGGATGAATCGGGATTCTCCAGGATGGCCCGAGGGAAATCAAAGGTGGGGCAATATAGATCAGAAAAGAGATGGGGATCGATACCATCGAAGATAAAATCCTTATGTACCCCCACGTAAAGTTAAACATGCCCAGAATCATCCGGGAGCAAGTGATGTTGGCAGCTCCTAGATTGAGGAGATGTCGGAAAGAGTCTTAAAAAAAGGTAGAATCGACGGATAGTGGGGTTAAAGAATTAAAAGGGGAGGTGTCCAACCTCGCCCAAATAGAGAGTTCCCATTCGGCCTCTATAAAGCATTTAGAGGCCCAAATGAACCACCTCTTTTTGCAAATGAACCCCTGGATGAAGGGTACACTCCCTAGTGACACCGTGCAAAACTCGAAGTATGAGAGCCAATACATGGAAATTGTCACACGGATTGGTAAACTAGTGGGGAATGAAGGTGTGAAAGTTAAAGAGAGTGTTACTCTAACTATGTCAGGTTTTCCCCAGTTATTCTGCATATTTACCCCATATTTGAGGATGAATGCTCCTAAGGGTGAGATATTGTAATACCCCAAAAGTCCTTAAGATTAGACCCGAGGGTTGAACCAAAGAAAACAAAAAAACTAAAAATGCAGAGGATGTGATGCCAAGAGCACCAAAGAGTGATGAGCATGTTGAAGATGATGATGGCGGGGGAGAGGATGAAAAGGTTCCCTCAAAGGAAATTGAAAATAAGACGGGCACAAAAGGCTCGGATAGTGAAGACAATTCAACAAGAGCTCCACCCCTATATCCATAACGATTGTCAAAGGAAAAGAAAGATGATCAGTTTAGCAAGTTCATTGATATGTTCAGCAAACTGTCTATCAATATATCGCTTGTGAATACGCTTCTTCAGATGCCTGGTATGCCATATTTATGAAGGAGTTATTGAAAAAGAAGAATGTGATTGATATAAGTAGTGGAAAAATGACGCACCACTACAGTGTAATGATGATGAGTAACCTTGCCCCCAAGCGGGAAGACCCTAGAGCATTCACAATCCCGTGCACAATTGGGTTATGCATGTTTAAAAAGGCTCTACATGATCTTTGTGCCAGCATAAATCTAACGCCCCTTGTCATTTTTAGGAAGTTGGACTTGGAAGCATAAAGCCTACATCTATAAGGTTGCTCATGGAGGATCATTCCATAAAAAAATTCGTGGGGATATTGGAAGATGTCTTAGTAAGAGTGGATAAGTTCATCCTACCAGCGGGTTTTGTCGTCCTCGCTTTTGAAATGGATGTGGAGTTACCTATTATTTTGGGGAGACCATTTCTCACCACAGGTAGAGCATTGGTTGATGTGGAGCTAGGGGAGCTCAAATTCAGAGTTGGATGTGAGGATGTCACCTTAAAGGTGTGCTAGTCAGCTGAAACTCCTTATGAATGCAAGGTAATAGAGGTGTTGCAAAATGAGGATGAGGATAAAGGACTTGAGATGGAGGAGACTGAGTCGGAGGATGATCCGTCGAAAAAGAAGTGTTGAATTATATCTATGTCGTGCCACGATGTTAACTAAGGCGATATTTGGGAGGCAACCCAAGTGTTTAGTTGATTGATTTTATGTCTTTGTTGTTTTTGTTTTTGTAGGTGCTATGAAGTGAGGAAAAAAGAAGGAAAAACCCACAACAGCGCGGGACTGCGCTGGACCGGTGAATCGCCGATCCAGAAACGCAAACCGCCACCTCAAGCTAAATGAAAATAGAAGGCTGGGACTCGGAGCATTTGGCCAGCAGACCCTCTAGTGAACCGCCGATGCATAACTATGGGCCGTCGGTGGGTCACCAATACAACACAGATCACCTAATGCATTGGATCCTAAGCGGTGGGCCACCGACGGATCGCTGATCCAATTCGCGAACCGCCGGTAAACAGTCAGCCGAGATATAGTGAACTGGGCGTGATTGCTAGTGAGAAAAGGTAAAGCAGCGAAATGCTGGTTTATTTCGGCGAACCGCCGATGCATCACCAGTCAAGGTATGAATTTGCTTTAGATTTTAAATCAAATGTGGATGCACTTAACCCCAAATCCTAGCTGAGCCACCCTATTCTGCATAATATTCTCTTAAACCTCCCTTTTTACCATTTTTCCATACCCTTTTTGGTCTTCCCCATACCCAACCATTCCACTTTCCCACATTTACACTTTCCCACCTTTCGACTTTCCACCAACACACCAACACATTCACTCTCCACTTTCTCCTCAACCTATCAACATCTCATTCCCACTTATGAAACCTCTCCCTCCTTTCACTAACACCCTAACTATAGTCACATTTTCTTTCTCCACTACACAACCTCTGATGTGCCATTGTTGAAAGTTGTTAGTCTCTCCAAGCTCAAGTTTGCAAGTATTCCAACAGTATGGTAATGTTTCTTTGCCTTTTTCATGATTTCAACAATGGTTCATTATCCTTTCATTCTTAATTCTTTCCTTTCCCATTGGATTCATGAGTATGGTATGTTTGTTGAAATAGGTAGGGAATAAGTGTTCTATTTGTGTGAATTTTAAATGGGTGAAGTCTGAGTAACCCAAGTGGAGTGATATGCCATGTGTTGCCCGATGATAGACTAGGTGATGCCATTCTTAAGGAAAAATTGTCATTTGATGTTATTTTAGGTATAGTGGTGTTTTTTTATCAAAATATGTGGGGGTGTTTGTTAATGGGAGCCTATGATTTGTTTGAATTCGATTTGGGGAAGATGAGGTTTGGCGATTCAATGGTCGGGTCTGGCGAAATGCCGATAGAATGCCGGTACAATTTTTCAAGATGAATTCAAGTCACTGATTAGGATTGAGGGGTTTGTAGAGATAAACTTAGGCCTTCTTTATTCTTCACAAGCCACATATGCCTAAAGAAACCTACCTAATGATGCATATATCTTAGTATCCCTGTTTGAATCTTTCACCATTTTCTAGATCAACTGCAATGAAAGCCAAGACCAATTCTCAAGTTGATCCTCTTTCTAACCCGTCATCTTTGACACTTCAAAAGTGATGAAAAATGAGAAAAACGTTATAAGATGGGGGTGATAAGGAGGGAAAGAAATAAATAGGCCGAATGATGATTTTTTATCTTATCCCAAGGTGTACTTGAGCAATGAGCTAAAAATAAGAAAAAAAAACAAAAGTGAAAAAGAGAAAAATGAAAGTTGAGCTCACAAAAATACTTTGGGGTGTGACAAGTTGTCAAAATAAGATAAGGGATCAAAAAGGTAAAAAGGTTGTGAAAAAAGTGACATCAATGATGGTAAATGAGTCACTAAAAGGTCATAATTGTATCCTACTAGCCCTTTAACCTTCATTAAAAGCTTGGAAAAGTAGTTATGTGATCTTAACCCGGATATCCAAAAGGATTGGCAGTCGAGTAAATAGAAAGCATATGGTATTTATGACCTATCCTGTGAACATCTTTGTGAGTGTTGAGTGCATTTGTCTTTTTTCTTAATTTGTCCTTGATGTGTATGTGGTCATTACTTCATAAAAAAGGACAGTTCCTTGATCTAATAGTGAGGGCATGTGGATGTGAATGGTTGGCATATTTTACTTCTCAAATCTAGGTGTGTGCATATTAATGTAGTGTAATAAGTGGAGATTGTATGCTTAGTCCGAATAGTTGCAAGAAAATTAATTTTTGATTGATGGAGGGTGTGGCTAGATTGAAATTTATGTGTTTTTAACTATATTTAACAACAACCCTAATCATTACATTTTGTGATGTCGGGACATTAGTTAGGTGTAGGGTAGTTTCAGTTCTTTGTTTGCTTGACGACAAGAAAATGCTTTAAGTTAGGTATGTAGATGTGTCAGCAATTAGAGACACATAATTGCTTCATATCATAGCATTCTGCATATATTTAGGAGTTAAATTAAGTGGAAACTAACCTTATTATGCGATATTTTAGGAACCCAAGATAAATGAAGATGAGAAGTGTTAAAGCCAAAACCTATCCAAAGAATTAGACAATGAATGGACCATCTGTCTGATAGATGGTCCGCATGATCAATCATCCATTTCCAACCAACTAGAAACTAAGTTGGAAGAGTTCCTAAATGACAGTTTGAGGGATGGACCATCAATTTAAAAGACAGTCAATCAATTGAAAAACGAACTGTAACAAGGCAAAATGGAATTCTAAAGTAAGTATAAAGGATGGACCGTCTTTCCAGAAGACGGTCTACCGACCAAGGGATGACAAGATGATGGACAGAAGCAAAAATGTAAATGACGGAGCAAAGGACAATACATACTTGCACACCTGGCACCTCCGAGTTTGAATTGTTTTAGGATTTTTGGGACAGAGTATAAATAGATTTTTCTTTTAATATTTACAGAGCTTTCGTTCATTATTTTTACTAGAGAGTAGAGATATATAGTTAGCTATAGTTTTCAGTGTAGATCTTAGAATTTAGCCTGTAATTTGAAGATTCTAGTTCATCTATTGAAGATTTCTTCTGCAATTTCAATTCCATTGGTGAGCATGTCTAATTACTCTCTTTCTCTTCTTCTTCTTTCTATGGATAACTAAATCTAGATTTAAGTTTGTGAACCTAACGATCTCAATTTTGTATCATTGAGTTTTGGCTTATGAAGATTTGATTGGTTATTGCTTTATAGTGTGTAATTAGTGATGAAAGTCACCCAATCCTGCCAAATTAACTTTATGAGGATTGAAAGAGCAAATTTAGATTGGGTTAGCATCAATCAATAATAACTCACAGTATAACCCTTGTTTAATGGATTCTCCTAGACGTAGGTTGAATTTCAATTGGCAACAAGCAATTGGGTAGAAGGGAGTTCTCTTTGAATTTGGCAAAATTGATGTAGATTGACACCTATTGTCACGCCCCACCTAGGGAGGCATGATTAGCACCTGGTGCTCTACTAGGACCTGGACTGCTGGACTAGCTGAGCCCGAGCACTTTGGTGCTAGGCTGGCTCTAACTCTAAATTCATAAAAATGACGAGCTATTTAAGAGATGTAAATATAGCCTCCGGCCGACAAGGCCTATAGCCACCTGTAGGAATAAAACAGCTAACCAGAACAACTGAACATGAAGGAACCTATGTGGGCCCACAAGGCCACCAAGCTGTCTAGTTATATCTGAGACATGAAAACAAGTATCAAACTAC
>JACEIK010017933.1:0-11446 GCA_018107945.1 Datura stramonium | reverse complement strand
CTATAGGGGAGAGGTATCCAAGAACTTATAAAGCACTATTCGTTCTCCTCCCCAACCGATGTGGGATGAGTAATACACATATTCATTTACATGAAAGAAACTAGGAAACATGAATTGAAAAGAGTTTTAGGGAGGAAATTGATACCTTAAACTAAAATTGAGCTGGAAGAGAACAAATCTGGGTATCTAGCCATGATATCTACTTTGGCCTCCCACATAGCTCCCTCAACCTACTTTGGACTGAAGCTACTTCTTTGTTCCTCAACTTACGACCCTGACGGTCAAGGATCTGAATTGGGAACTCTTCGTAAGAGAGACTATCTTTCACTCCCACACTGTCTAATGGAACAACTGAAGTTAGATCACCAATGCACTTCTTCAATAGTGACACATGGAAGACTGGGTGCGCAGATGCCAACTGTGAAGGTAATTCTAGCTCATAGTCTACATTGCCAATATGCCTCAGAATTCTATAGGGTCCCACATATCTCGGACTGAGTTTCCTTTCTTCCCAAATCTCATCACCCTTTCATGAGGGAAATTTTAAGATAAACCCAGTCATCCACTGCAAACTCCAGCTCTCTTCTCCTCACATTAGCATAAGATTTCTAATGGCTCTGAGCTATTTTCAATCTTTGTATGATGAGCTGTACTTTCTGCATAGCTTCACGAACCAAGTATGGCCCTATAAAAGTAGCTTCACCAACCTCAAACCACCCGAACGAGATCTGCACCTCCTACCATACAATGCCCCAAATGGGGCCATCTGGATACTGGAGTGGTAGCTGTTGTTGTATGCAAACTCGATGAGAGGCAAGTGATCATCCCAACTGCCCTTGAAATCGATCACACAGGCTCTCAGCATATCTTCTAAGGTCTGAATAGTCCATTCATCTTGTCCATCTGTCTGAGGGTGAAAAGTTGTGTTGAGCTTGACCTGGGTACCAAGTCCCTTATGAAAGGACTTACAAAAGTGAGAGGTGAACTGGGTACCTCTATCTGAAATAATGGATAAGGGAACCCCATGAAGTCTGAAAAACTCCCAGATATAAAGCCTAGCATAGTTCTCAGCTGAGTCTGTAGTTTTAACTGGGAGAAAGTGTGCTAACTTAGTCATCCGGTCTACTATCACCCAGATTGAATCACACTGCTGACGAGTCCCAGGTAGACCCATAATAACCATATTTACTTCTTCCCACTTCCATGTGGGTATGCTGATATCCTGAGTCATACCTCCCAGTCTCTGGTGTTCTACTTTGACATGATGCCAGTTCAGGCACTTAACTACAAATTCAGCGATGTCTCTTTTCATGCCGTTCTACCAGTAAATATCTCGCAGATCATGGTACATCTTTGTAGCACCCGGTGGATAGAATATCTCGAACTATGTGCTTCATCCAGTATCTACTATCTCAAATCACCGACATTCGGTACACACAATCTGCCCTGGTAATGGAGCACACCATCTCCCCCTTTGGAGAAAGCTTCTTTTTCCTTTATGAGGACGTTTCCTTTAGTTTAAGCAGAATGGGATCTTCATCCTGTCTGGACTTAACTTCAACAACCAAAGAAGAATCTGACCCACTATGCATTACCACTCCACCCTCAGCTAAATCAACAAAATGCACCCTTAACCGAGCTAGTCTATGAATATCCTTCGCCAGTTCTTTTCTGCCCTCTTCAACATGGGCCACGCTCCCTATAGACAACCTGCTTAGGGCATCAGCCACCACATTGTCTTTGCTCGGGTGGTACAACACATTCATATCATAATACTTTAGTAATTCTAACCATCTTCTCTGATGAAGATTCAAGTCTTTCTACCTGAATACATATTGGAGACTCTTATGATCAGTGAAAACATCCACGTGAGCCCCGTAAAGGTAGTGTCTCCATATTTTTAACGCAAACACCAGCGCTGCCAACTCCAAGTCATGAGTCGGATAATTATTTTCATTAACCTTGAGCTATCTGGAGGCGTAGGCTATCACCTTGCCCCGCTGCATCAGAACACAACCGAGTCCAACTCTGGAAGCGTCACAATACACAGCCAGCCCATCTGTTCCTTTTGGTAAGGTCAAAACTGGAGCGGTAGTGAGTCGAGTCTTCAACTCCTGAAAACTCTTCTCACACGCATCTGACCACTGAAATTTCACCTTTTTCTGAGTCAACTTAGTCAGAGGGGATGATATAGAGGAAAAACCTTCCACAAAATGTTGGTAGTAACCGGCTAGACCCAAGAAACTTTTGATTTTAATTGGAGAGGTAGGTCTTGGTTAGTCTTTCACTGTTGCTATTTTTTGAGGATCTACCTGAATACCCTCACCCGAGATTATGTGACCGAGGAAAGTCACAGACTTCAACCAGAATTTGCATTTGCTGAACTTAGTGAACAACTGGTAGTCTCTGAGCGTCTGAAGCATTATCCTCAGGTGGTTAGCATATTCTTCCTCATTCCTGGAGTATACTAGAATGTTGTCGATAAATACAATGATGAACATATCCAGATACTGCTTGAATACTCTATTCGTCAGGTCTATGAAAGTTGCGGGGGAATTAGTTAGTTCGAAGGACATAACCACAAACTCGTAGTGACCATACTGAGTCCTAAAAGCTATTTTCGGTATGTCACACCCTCTGACTCTTAGCTGTTGATACCCCGACCTGAGATCTATTTTGGAGAAACAGCTGGCTCCCTGAAGTTGATCGAATAGGTCATCAATTCTGGGTAGGGGATACCTGTTCTTGACTGTGATCTTGTTCAACTAACAGTAATTGATACACATTCTGAGGGTACCATCTTTCTTTTGCACGAATAGTACTGGAGCACCCCAGAGAGAGATGTTGGGTTTGATAAAACCAAAGAGGTCTTTTAGCTATTCCTTCAACTCCTTAAGCTCAGTTGGAGCCATTCTGTAAGGAGGGATGGAGATGGGTAGAGTATTTGGGAGAAGGTCTATACCGAAGTCTATTTCCTGCTCAGGAAGGACTCCGGGGAGATCTTCAAGAAATACATCAGGGAACTTGCTGACAACTAGGACTAACTGAATAGTTGAGGTCTCCGAGCTGGAATCTTTGACCCGAACTAGATGGTAAATTCACCCTTTGGAAATAAGCTTTCTGGCCTTAAGGTAAGAAATAAACCGACCCTTAGGCGCTGAACTACTGCTCGCCCACTCTAACACTGGTTCATTAGGGAACTGAAATTTGACGACTCTAGTTCTGCAGTCAACCAAAGTGTAACCAATCCATCCAAGGATGAGGTCAAAGTCGACCATGTCTAACTATGCAAGATCAACTAGAATGACCTTATTGAAGACTGAGACTAGGCAATTTCTATACACCCGACTGGCTCTAACTGACTCGCTAACTAGGGTGGAGACTGAAAACAGTTTCGAGAAGACCTCTGGACTGATATTAAACTGGAAAGCTATGTAGGGAGTCACGAACGATAGTGTGGATCCTCGATCTAGTAGGGCATACACGTCTAGATGAAAAAGGCATAACATACCCATGACCACGTTAGGTGAGCTCTCCTGATCCTAATGAGAAGACAATGCATAAAAATGGTTTTGGTGCTAGCCGCCATTTGTACTAAAGTGTTGGCCTACTGAGCTGGTTGGCCTGCTGGAGCTGCTGAAGTAGTGGATTGTGACCTTCCCCGTCCGGCTGACGGGCATTCCTTATGCTGATGACCAAGCTGTCTATAACCAAAACAGCCCTCTCGACCCTGAAGACACTCTCCTAGATGGTTCTTGCCATAGTTAGGGCAAGCTAGGTAGCGATTGCTGGTGTTGAAGCACTGGGACTGAGGGCCAGATGCTCCACCCCTTCGATCCTTGTAGGATCGAAAGGTAGGGCGTTGGCTAAGCTGGGTGTTGGATCCCTCTACTGCCGATGTTGCTACTGTTGTGGGCGGCTACTACCGCCAGATCTCTGGTGACCATAATCTGAATGGCCAGTCCTTGCTCATTTGTTCTTCTGCTCCATGTCCTTTAGTTTCTCCACCTCAATCTGTTAAGCATGAACGATGAGGTTGGAGAGGTCAATATCCTTAATCAGCATTGCTGTCCTGCACTCCTTGAGGACCAGGTTCGACACCCCATTAACAAATTTCAACATACGAGCCTTTGGCTCGGCTACCATCTCTGGAGCATATTTAGACATTCTAGTGAACTCCAGCGCATACTCCTCCACCTTCCGATTTCCCTGTTTCAGATTCATGAACTCCTCCACTTTTGCCTCTCTGAGCTCCCGAGGGAAGAATCTGTCTAGGAAGGCTATAGTGAACTCCTCCCATTCCATCGGTCTTGCTCCCGCTGGCCTCCCCTCCTTCCACTATTCATACCAGACCTGGACTACCCTTTTCAGCTGGTAGGCAGCCAAGTTGGCACTCTCCGAGGAACTGACACTCATGATCCGAGTGATTTTTTTAATCTTATCCACGACTCTTGTGGGTCATCTCCCATCTTAGATCTGTGGAAATCTGGAGGGTTCATCCGAGTAAAGTCCTGAACTCTGGCAGTTGCAGTGGACCTATTATTGTTGATTGGAACCACTTGTTGGTTCACCTGGTTGGTAACTGTCTGTGTGATCAGCTGGATAGCTGCCTTGAACTCTGTTGTAGACACTGAGTCATCATGAGGGGCTTCTGGAGCTGGTGGGGCAAGTTGGTGAGCATTACCAGACCTTCTTCCGTTACCACATCTCGGAGGCATAATTCACTAAAACGAAACAGACCACGATTTAGGGGAATGATTTTGGGATTGAATTTCAATGCACGATAAAGAGTATGAACAAAAGGGAGTTTTCCTAATAACATCTCGTAGCCTTCCCATCATAAGTGTGGCGCGCTTCACACCCATGAAAGGGACTCTACTCGGTGCGGCTTTCAGACATCCGAGGATACTCTAAACCTACATCTCTGATACCAAGTTTGTCACACCCCGAGTCTATACCCCAGATGAGACACGCTACTTAGGATCACAAGTAACCCCAAGTCAACCCATGTTCTATCATAACACTGGCTATTCTGAGTAAAATATAGCGAAATCTTTAAATAAAAAAATCATTTAAGAAAACAGATCTAATAATAAGTTCATACATCTGAAAGAACAACAATACTGAACATCTAAAATTCTGTCTGAAAGCCATCTACTAAAGATGAGTTGTTGGGACAATCCCCCAGCTAACTCTAAAATCTAACTGAAAGGAAATTAACTAAAATAAATGAAATGTCGTCCTTGAAAGATGAGGACTCTCCATTGCTGTTGCTGAAATCACCCAAAGAGATCTACTAACGGCACTGAGATGAGAACTTGCGACTGTATCATAAAAGGATACAGCATTAAAGGTATGCGTCAGTACTTTGAATGTACAGAGTAAGTAGGAGAAAAACATGATACTTGATATAAATAACTGAACTGAAATGACATGCAATGACCAACTCATAAACTGGACTGAAATAACTAAAACATACTGAGATGGTCAAGATGACCCTATTTGATGGTCAAAGACATGCCCTAAATATGATATTTCTGAGTCTGAACTAATTGTGTTGAACTGAGCAAACTGAAACTAAATTGACTAATTTGAGACCGAACTAAGCTAACTAGTGGGATAGTCTATAACCGACATATAACCACATGAGTTAGACGTGGAGTCTAATGTATATACCCCATCGGTAGGACCCAATATACCTTGCTAGGGTATAGAGACATGAACTGGATGATCACAAGTCTGGACTATGAGGCCAATAAAAATATAACCTAGGGTGGCAATGTAGTTCTAGGAACCTGGGTACGCTGGAACCCCGGTCCGCTCGGTGCTAAGTCCTACTCCTACTTGATAGTCCTAGACTGATTACTAAGCTGATAGCTCAAAACTAGGGCCAAAGACTAGTCAAGAATACCTATATGAAAGCACCCTAAGAGTCTTATCAAAATGGATTCTATAACTGAGTTCTAAGACTGGTCAGAGCTACTTATCTGAAAGCGTCGTGACCATCTAAAGAACAAACTATAAATATGAGACTAGAGTCCTAAGGTTGGTTAGAGCTACTTAACTGAAGTGTCATGATCACCGAAAGAACCACTAAAATCTGATACTGAGTCTAGTTCTGATAACTAAGAGGCACCACTAACACCTCACAAAAATACTGTAGTCAAACTGATCAGCTGACGGCTCTGAATAACATTGACGATTCTAACATTCTGACTAAAACTGAACTTTCATGTATCTAACTAAGATTTCAATTCATACTAATAATATGGTAATCCACAACATTGATAGAATCAAGCAACAAGGAAGACTAACCCAACAGGCAAGATTCTAGGTGATCTCATTCAATATTAGGGATAAAATCATCCTTACAAGAAAGAGCATTTATAATATATCTAAATAATAGATAATATCCAACAATCAACTTAAATCATATTCAACAAGCTATAACAAAATCTGGCATATAGTTCATCCACATTCGAAAGCTCAGAGCTAGAATTCACTTTATGGGAACAACATCAATATAGTTATACACTGATGGAATCATATCTAAAATAAACATGGATAACATTCTACATGAATTCAAAGGAATTTGACATATATTCCCTTCACATTCGAAAGCTTAGAGCTTGAATTCATAGAGAAACTAGGAGGGATTTTGGGGACACAAGGGAAGAACTATTCCCTTGTTGAATTCCCACATACCTGGCTATGAATTCCTTGGAGAAGAAAACTTGAATCGCTGGAATAGATGAGAAGCCCTAGTCTTGCTTGAGATTTCTTGAGAGAGAACTTGCGTTACTTTTCTAAAAATCTGAGTGGGAATGAGGGGGAAAACCGTTTAGCCCCTCTAAGTCCCCTCAAAATGACCCAAAACGACGTAGTTTGGGGTCTAGGAGGTTAGAAAATTATGGAAGCACCCTTAGAAAACTCGTAGGAACAAGGACCTTGCTAGTCCTCACGCGGCACTGCACGAGTCATGAGGTAAGGGACGACTCGTGGGGTCCAGTCGTGATGTACACTAGAAGTTTTCTACAAATTTCTTCAACCTGCCAACGACTGACTTCATGAGTCGTTAGGAGACCCAATGACTCGTGGTCACCTCCCGTCAACCTCACTGCCAAAAACTTCTTGGGGTTACCACGGGCGACACAACAACTCATGGTATCCCAAACGAGTCATTGTGAGGACCCGTTAAGTACACTTCCGAAATTTTTTCCAACTTCTTGTCAACCCATGAACACGACTCACTTGATGGCTCATGATGTTGACCACGACTCGTGGTCACTCAAACTTTTCCCAAATTTTCAACCAAGTCCGGACCCTTCCCCACAAGTCACTTCACGACTCGTGGCCTACCCCACGGGTCATAGGATGACTCATTCTGTAATCTGGTATAGAAAATTCTATTTTCTCCATTTTAACTCTCGGGTCTGGTCTTAGGATTTTCGGGGCATTACAACTAGATACTCATCATGCTTGAAATAATAAAATCATAGACTTGAATTTCATGAAGACGTGCTTAATATGGCATAACCTCTAATAACTTAAAATCATGAATTTTATAATCAAATTGAGTATATAAATCTGCCCATTTATCTTAAATCATCAATTGAGACATAAGGGAATTGGACCCATAGACATAGCATGGATATTCATATAGAATTGGGTTAAAACCCCTAGGATTGCCATACACTTGATTTGAGACTTGAATTCATGAACATGAAAGGGCATGAGGGTGGAAGAAATCTACCATTCATGGCGCTTCATACCTGGAAGAGTAAAATATATACTTTCCCTAGAAAGCTCAAAGGATTTGAAGAAGAACTTGAAGGGTTCTAGGTTTGATCTTCAATGGAACCTTCTAACTTGCATGCATGGGAAGGGAATGGGTTAGAATAGGATAAACCCTCTTAAAACCCTCCTAAAAAATCTTAAAACAACGTCATTTAGGGTTTAGGAGCTTAGGAATTACGAAAATACCTTTATTAATTCCGCAGAAAAAATAACTCTGCGTCCCAACGAGGGACATCATGAGTCATTACTCCAGAGGATGATTCGTTGTCCTCTCTCGTTACCTTCACTAGAAACTCAACCTCCAACCTGTCCAACCTAACCACAACCCACTGGATGAGTCGCGAAGTGACACCATCCATAAAGACCCCCTGACCACGACTCGTGAGGTGAGCCACTGGACGACTTGTTGTCCCATCCATTGCCAAGTATCGGAACAAATTTCATTCTCCAATCTTCCCTCTGCCTTCACGAGCCATGTCACAACTCTTTAAGTCACTTGACGGGTCGTCTTATGACTTGGTGTGAAATTTTTCTACTTTCTCTGCTTAAACCCTCGGGTCTGATCTTAGGGACTTTTAGGGTATTAAAGTATGTGAGATTTCAACCAGGGTTTCCTTTTATCCTTGTGTCCCAAGATTTTACTAACCTAAGCTTTTGCAATGTCAGAAACCATGACTTGGGGTTTTTCCTTCTAATTGTTGAAATTTCCTACTTTTCTATGATGTCAGACTTTTATGTTTAGAAATATTATATATTCATGTTAGCGTTTTCAATACCATAGTATGTTTCTCATGATATTGAATTTGTCCTGATTTCCTCATGAAATTGTGAACAGTTGATTTACAGTGTTTCTATTATTTCCAGAATACTCAAGAACAGTTAAAGTATCAGTTTATAAATATATTCAGTACTGTCGGTTATCAGGTCTTTTAGGCTCTTAGGACACTTCCAGATAAATAGTTCTAACTTAGCCTTAGACATAATTATGAGCTATCAGTACAGTTCAGTATTTAAATATATACATCTATTATGTGTCATCAATTGGGAGTAATACTTAGCATCGAGCAGGCCAAGGTTCAGCGCACCTAGGTTTCCAGAACTACATGCACCGTAGGGTTTAACCCAAATGGAATTTACAGTTAGTGATCACACTGTCCAGTTACTGTACCCTAGCAAGGTACGGTGGGCCCTATCGATGGGGAGTAACATCGAACTCCATGTATAGCTCACATGGTTATATGTCGGTTAACAGGCACTCCCACAGTACAGTATAGTCATAGTTCACAGTCCAGTCTTACAGATTTCAGATATGCTTATGACTTTAATTTCATATTATCAGTTCTAATAGCATTGTCTCCAATTGTAAGACACTTTCAGTACTTATGGTTCAGGCATTGTTGTTATAAGTCATATCAGTCCAGTTTATATGTTATCAACACTTTTATGTTTTATCTAATATCTCACATACTCAGTACATTCTAAGTAATGACGTATACTTTCTATGCTATATCATTTTATGATATAGGCTCAGGTACCCAGCCTCAACATCGCAGTTAGCTTCCCCAGTGATATTCTGTATTGTTCTATGGGTAAGTCCTCATCTTTTGAGGATCGGAGTTGTTCCTTCTATTTTAGTAGTACTAATTCAGTTTTCCAAACTTAGAGTTAGTTGGAGGCTTGTTCCAACAAGTCATATGTTAGTAGAGGATTTCAGAAAAGTGTAGTATTAGTTTCACCTTATACTTATTAGTGTTGTTTAAAAACATCCAGTATTTATCAGACTTTATCTTTTCTCATAAAAGATTGTTTTGTACTTCATTAGCTTCTGCTCAGTTTTCTATTTAAATTTCTAGTATGTTAGTAATATGTTATGCCATGGGTAAGTACGGTGTCACGTCCAGGGTGTAGACTCGGGTCGTGAAAAACTTGGTATCAGAGCATCAGGTTTAGACTGTCCTAGAACATCTGAAAGCCACGTCAAGTAGATTCATTTTCATGGGTGTGAAGCGCGCCACACTTATGAGGGGGAGGCTACGAGGCGTTTAGGAAAATTCCCTTTTCTTCGTGATTCTTATCGTGCGTAGAGCATGAATATCTAGAATGTCTTTCTAACTCGTGCTCTACCATTTTCAGTTGACAATGCCTCAAGAAGAGGAAAAGGAAGGAAGGCTGGTAACACCAACCAGCAAGACCCACCAGCTCTAGAAGCCCCTCAGGATGATCAGGTGACACCTGCTGAATTCAGTGCTATTTAGATGCTAGCTCGGGCGGTAACCAACCAGGTCAACCAGCTGGCCATCGTACCTGCCAATGCGAGTGGAACTACAACTACTGCTAGAGTCCAAGCCATTACTCGAATGAATCCCCTAGAATTTCATAGGTCTAAGGTAGATGAGGACCCATAGGAATTCATTGATAAGGTTCAGAAGATCACCCAAATCATAGGTGTTACCTCCGTCGAAAGTGCAGAGTTGGCCGCCTATTAGCAGAAAAGAGTAGCCTAGATATGGTATAGACGTGGAAGGAAGGGAGACGGGTTGGTGCAGGTCCAGTAAAGTGGGACAATTTCATGACCATTTTTCTAGACAGGTTCTTTTCCTAGGAGTTAAGGGAAGCAAAGTCTGCAGAGTTCTTCAATTTTAAAGAGAACGACATGATAGTGCAGGAGTACGCCTTAAAATTTACTCAACTGTCAAAGTATGCTCCGCAGATGGTTGTTGAGCTGAGGGCTCGCATGCTCAAACTTGTAAATACGGTCTCAGACATGGTAGTTAAGGAGTTCAGGATTGTCAGGCTTATCAATGATATGGACATCTCCAGGCTTATCATCCATGCACAACACATAGAGGCAAAGAACTGAAGGAGATAGAAAGGGAAAGTAAGCGGGCAAGGATAGGTCAGTTTGAGTATTTACAGTAGAGGTTGGGCGGTGGTAGTTTCCTGCAGCAGCAAGAGAGACCTCCAGCACCCTCTTCAGCTAGTGCTCCTTCTTTCAGGCCCTATAAAGAACGGAGAGGTGTAGCATTAGGCTCCCAGTCTCAGAGCCATGTCTCTAGCAGCTGCACTTCTCCAATATACCTAAGTGTGGTAAGAACCATCTGAGAGAGTGTCATCTGGGCAAGGAAAGTTGTTTTGGTTGTGGCCAGCTGGGTGATAACGCTCAAACCACACTTCCTTATGAAGTATGAAGCGGACGTTGTTAATAAAGAACCCAACTATATGTTGAGGTCGATCCCACAGGGAATATGATAAGAACTTAGGTTAATGCGAATAACTATTACTATTGATTTACTTATTTCCAAAGGGGGAAAATATAGAATAATAAACAAAAGTAAAATTAATAAATGCTTGTATTAAATTTGGTTTGTATTCAATTTACGACTAGACTAGGATTGTATTTCCCAAGATTTCATAACCACAAGGATTATACACTAGTGATCTATTTCGGTGTTTAACATGCAATATTGGTAAGTTAGGTTCACCTAAATGGTTGGTCCCCTATCTAGATGATTTTTACCACACAACTTGGTCCGTATACGGGTGTACTTAAGTTGACCCTTACCCTTAATATCGGATTAGCTATCTCCGGACAAGTTCAAGCTATTAGATGAGGGTTGATAGCCTCAAATCTCCGTTGTTAATCCCTTTT
>JACEIK010017929.1:0-11449 GCA_018107945.1 Datura stramonium | reverse complement strand
AAATTATGAAATCCATGCATACTTGTAAAATATGTATATACTTGATATTCATATATCCATGATGAATTCTTGAAGAGAATTCTTAACATAAATCATAAATCATACTTTAGACATGATAAGAACCAAAATCATAATAGAATCATAACTTGGCTTTTCATAAAGCATGCATAATTGGGAATAATTCAATTAAATTTGAAACTATAGATTAATAATCAAAAGTAGTTATAAAATCTGCCCATAGATCATAAAACATGATTTGATACATTAAGGGAATTGACCCATAGATAGTTCATACAGGAACTCACAAGAATTGGGATAAACCCCATAGATTATGAAACTTGAATCTAGAATTGCGATTTCATGGAGTTGGGAAGAATTTAGAGCATGAGAGTAAAAGGAACTCTCCTTCATGGAATAACATACCTGGGTAAGTTGATCTTACACTCTTTCTTGAATGCCCAAAGGAAATTGAAGAAGAATTGATGGATTTTAGCCTTGATCACCCCTAGGAACCTTCTAGCCTTGCATGCATGGAGAGGAGAGATTTCAAATGAGCTAAACCCTCTTAAAACAATCCCAACTGAGCTTAAAATGACATATGTTAGGCCTTAGAAATTTAGGAATTATGGAAAAGCCCTTAATAAATTCGCGGGGAAAAATACACTGCCAGTCTCCACGAGGGACTGGACGATACGTCCTCAACACCACAACTTATGGTCTTCTGCTCGTCGCCATCACTGAAATCATACCTCTGAGGGTCACCACGATGGACACTATGAGGGAACCCACGACTCGTGTCGTACCCTATGACTCGTAGTGACCAAGCCGTGCCCAACATTGCCTAAATTTTCCAGTTTATGCCAACCTCTGGCCACGGGTGACTCGACGACTTGTGGTCCTAACCACGACTCGTGGTCTCAGCCGTGGTCAACCCTAAATCCAAAAATCCAACCAAGTCCACTCTTCACCCCATGAGTCACTTAACGACTTGTGGTGCACCTCACCTGTCACTGGATGACTAGTCATGTGACCTAGTGCAGAAAATCCAATTTTCTCCATTTCAACCCCCAGGTCTGATCTTAGGTTTTTTGGGGTATTACATTATCTCCCCCTTGAGAACTTTCATCCTCAAATGTGAATAAGCATATGAAAAAGCTGAGAAACGCAACTATATATCAAATACTAAACATTTTAAGTTGAAAACTAACGGAGTAACTGACTCCAGACAGAAATACATGACTAAACTGAAGTTATGAATCACACGTACCTACATCGACATAAACTGAACATGAAACTGAATACAGTAATAGAGAGGAAACTGATACCTCAAGCTAAAACTAAGCTAGAAGGGAATAGATCCAGGTATCTATCCATCATATCTTCTTCAACTTCTCATGTAGCTCCCTCAACATGTTGATTCCTCCATAAAACTTTTATTGAGGTTACTTCCTTGTTTGTTAGTTTTTGAACCTGACGATCAAGTATTTCCACCAAAACTTCCTCATAGCTAAGGCTATCCTTCACACCTACACTCTCCACCAGAAAAACCAAAGCCAGATCACCCAAGAACTTCTTTAAAAGCGACACATGGAACACTGGATGCACTGAAGCCAATTATAAGGGCAACTCCAACTCATAAGCAACATGCCAACACATCTGCTCCCTCAAATCGACAACATCCGGTACACACAAATGACCTTAATACCAGAGCACACTATCTCCCCCTTGAGAGAAAACCTCAACCTTCTGATTCTGAACAGCCTCCTTCAACTTCACCAAAATAGGATCCCTGTCTTGCCTTGCCTTGACTTAGGTCACTAAAGAGGAACCTGATCCATTTTAAACAATGGCACCACCATCCATCGAGTCAACAAATCCTTTACCAACTCTTTCCTCCCCTCATCTACATGAGACACACGCTCCATAGAAAGTCTTCTAAGAGCATCTTCCACCACATTGGCCTTACTTGGATGATAAAGGACATTTATGTCATAATCTTTAAGTAGCTCAAACCATCTTCTCTGATGTAGGTTTAGATCCTTTTGGGTAACATGTACTATAGGATTTTGTGGTCCATAAACACATCCACATGGACACCGTACAAATAATGTCTCCAAATCTTCTTGGAAAATACAACCGCCGCCAACTCGAGGTCGTGAGTCGAATAGTTCTTTTCATGGACTTTCAGCTACCTGGAAACATAGGATATAACTTTACTATGCTGCATTAATACACAACCAAGGACGATCCTTGAGGCATCACGATATACCACAAACCCATTAGTACCCTCAGGTAGGGTCAATACCGGTGTTGAGGTGAGTCGAGTCTTCAACTCTTGGAAGCTCTTCTCACAAGCCTCCGGCCGTTGAAACTTCACTTTCTTCTGGGTCAACTTAGTCAACAGTGCTGCAATGGATGAAAACCCTTCAACAAACCTCTGGTAGTAACTAGCTAAAGCCAATAAACTCTTGATATCTACGGGACTAACTGGTCTAGGACAAATCTTCACAACTTCTATCTTTTGAGAGTCCACTTGTACACCCTCACTTGACACCACATGACCACAAAATGCTACTGAGTCTGGCCAAAACTCACACTTTATGAACTTAGTATATAACAAGAGATCATTCAGAGTCTGTAGCACCACCCTCAAATGAGCGGCATGCTCCTCCTCACTCCAAGAGTATATGAGAATGTTATCTCTAAACACGATCACAAACATGTCCAGATATGGCTCAAACACCTTGTTCATCAAATCCATGAAAGTTGCAGGAGCATTCGTTAGTCCAAAAGACATAACTATAAACTCATAGTGGCCATACCGAGTCCTAAAGGCTGTCTTCGAGATGTCACTCTCCCTAACGTTTAGTTGATGATATTAGAATCTAAGGTCTATCTTTGAAAAAAGCATAGCACCCTAAAGCTGGTAAAAAAAATCATCAATCCTAGGGAGGGGATTCCTGTTCTTGATTGTCACCTTATTCAATTGACGGTAGTCAATGCATATTTGAAGGGAACCATCCTTCTTTCGGGAAAAGAGAATTGGTGCACCCTACGGGGATTTTCTAGGTCTGATGAAACTCTTATCTAAGAGATCCTTCAACTCCTTCAACTCAGCTGGAGTCATTCTGTAAGGAGGAATAAATATAGGCTGCATATTCTAATACCTCGAAAAGGCCTAACAATAGACCCAGGAGTTAAATTTGAAAAGTGCAGAAAACTGGCAAAAACATCACAAAACGGACGACCTTATGACTCGTGTGTAGGGTTCCATGAGTCGTCACAAGCTATCATGGTTTGGGAAGTTGGGGAAATGGTGGCGACAACGGACGGTTCCACCACCTGTTGTTAGGAACAAAGAGTCGTTGTCACCAGTCGTGGGGAGGTTTGGACTTAGGCTGAGGAGGAAGAAACGGGGCATCCCACGATTCATGGTTAAGAGGGATGAACTATTGTTTCACATCGTTATTTGTGGGTTGAAGGTTCCAGTGTAGGCAATGGATAGAAACCACGACTCGTTGGAGGTCACCACGAGTTGTGGTGAGGCTCGTCGGAAGGAAAAACCATATTTGGTCAAAGAGTTGACAACGGTCGATCCAACGACTCGTCCTTTGTAGTCACGACTCATCCTGACGAGTCGTGGGAAGGATCCGAGGCATGTGATGATGTAGTGGACCCAATTACTCAATACCATGAGTCATGGTATGTTGTCACGACCCATTGGGTCGGTCGTTGGTTCGTTTGGGACAGTTTTCAGGGATATAATTTTAAGGGAAATTTTAACTTTTCTACACTTTGAGAACCTAAACTACATCGTTTTGGCTTTGGAAAAGCTGGGTTTTAAGAGGATGACCTATTCTAAACACCCATTCACGCATGCAAGACTTTGAGAGGGGATTTAAGGGGAGATTCAAAGCTTTTCACCTCAATTCCTTCAATTTCATTCTTGGGTTTTTAAAGAGGGTTAGGAGTTGATAATTCCAGTTATGTAAGGTCTTCAATGGGTTGATTCTTCCACACCCATGCTCCTACTCAATGATTTTACTTATAAATTATTAAAAACTCATGGGGTTTTGTATTTGATTTGTGTGAAAGTAAATGATTTTATTATGGGTCTTGTGATTTTGAAATCTTATCTTAATCTAATGATTTTGATCATCTTTGAGATTTAAATTGAGTACAATATTGTTGATTTTGAATTTCTAAACAATTAAGCTTGATTATGCATGCCCCATGATAAATCAATTTATGATCCATTGATCCATCAGTGTATTTGATAAGCCCAACATGAATTATGAATTTATTTATGAAATTATTATGTTATCTATTATGAACTTATGAATTTAAATCTATATGCATGATCTACAAGTATGCATGAATTTTATCAATCATGAATTATGTTTTTGGCAGACCCACGGGCCTCAAGTCATGGCTAATTCACGTATGTTCAAGCATGTTTACGATTATCATGATATGACTAGCCCATGAACTCATGTATGTATTATTATGAGAACTATATATGTTTGGGAGTAGTATAAACAATATGTATTATTATGAGAACTATATATGTTTGGGAGTAGTATAAAACACTAAGTAGTTAGGAGCCCATGTTAAGCCCCGGATCTCATGAACTACGTACTACCATAGGTATGTTGGGACCCTTTCATGTTTTTCCCTGTCCCAATTATCCCTTTTCATGTGCGATCATGCCCTTCATAGTTCCTACCCTTGGCAAGCTACGAACACCATCCCGACTAGGTTTACAAGTCGGGATTCATGTGTGCTCATATGGGGTATGTCGGTTAAGAGAATCTCCCACTGTTCCTCATGATTTATGAATGTTTATTATTATGAATTTTGATTCAAGTTATGTTAATTAAAGCTCTTTATTTATGATTATGATTATGTTTACGTTATGAATGTTTCGAAAACCTTAAGCCCTATGTCATACTACGATAATTATGTTATGAGCATGTTGTCATATTCTTATGATCACTTATGAGTTTTATACATGTTTTAAATGCCCGCTTTACTTACCTTGCATACTCAGTACATTCCACGTACTGACCGCATACTTTCTATGCTTTATCATTTCATGATAAAGGACCCGACTCTCAAGCTACCCTCCTTAGTAGCTCCTCAGAGTTCGCTATCAGTTTATTTGGTGAGTCCTCATGTTCCTAGGGCCATAGTTCAGACTCTATTGTTTCTCTTTCAGTTTTAGTATCGTAGGGTTAGTTGGGGTGTTGTACCATCAACTTGTCTTTCACGATTAGAGGCTATTCAGACTATAAGTTGTATTCAGCCGTCATGTATGGATCTGTATTGTATTTTCTCCGTTATTATGACATGTGTTCATTTTCTTATGTTAATTCTTCCACTTATGTGAATGAATTAGAGGTATGCTCATGCCATAGGTCGACTTGGGGCATTTTGGGGATCCTTGTCCCGTGTCTATGACTCGGGTGTACGTGCGGGATCATTACAAACTTGGTATCTGAGCAATAGGTTTGAAGTGTCCTAGGGTGTCTGAAAGCCACGTTAAGTAAAGTCTTTCTCATGGGTGTGAAGCGCACCACACTTATGAAGAAGAGGCTACTAGACGTTTAGGGATGTTCCCTTCTTTCATGATCTATGTCGTGCAATGATCGACATAGATTCCGAGTAAATGCCAGGAGAAACAGTCATGGTGATGATCCTGAGGGTGAACATGATGGGGAGCATCTTCTAGCCCCACCCATTCATGAGGGGCATGTGCTAGAGCTAGCCGCCCATGCTGAGTTTAGGGCGGCAATCTAGATGTTGGCACGGGCCATGACAACTCAGGTCTAAAATTATACTATGGCCCATTATCCGCAAAATGGAAATGCAACAGCTTCTAGGGTAAGGGACATTCTGAGGTTGAGCCCTCCAGAGTTCACAGGGTCGAAGGTGGACGAGGACCCACATGACATCATTGAGGAATTTTTGAAGATTACCCAAGTTATGGGGGTGAATAATGAGGAATGTGATGATTTGACCTCCTATCAGCTCAAGGGGGTAGCACATATATGGTTCAAGAAATGGAGAGGTTCTAGGGCAGCGGGTGCAGGCCCGATAGGTTGGGATGAGTTCCTTACCGCATTCATGGATCGGTTCTTTCCTCGGGAAATGAGGGAGCTCAAGGAGGCTGAGTTTGTGAATTTGAAGCAGGGCAACATGTCAATCCAGGAGTATGTCTGGGAGTTCACTTGGCTATCTAAATATGCTTCGGAGTTCCTGGCGGATCAGCGGGCTTGGGTGAGCTTCTTTGTGCATGGAGTAGTAGATTACTTGGATAAGGATTGTTGGATTGTCATGCTACATCGGGACATCGACTTTCCCCATATTGTATTGCATGCCCAGCAGATGGAGTCGGTCTATAGGAGGAAGAGATAGGTCAAGAAGGCCAGGACCGATAGCTTCGAGGTTTCTCAGGCCAAGTCAGGAGGTGGACCCCATTAGCAGGATCACTACTCCAGTTCCATCATCGGCTAGCAAGACGTCCAGGTTTAGGGGAGACCAGAGGAGTAGGGCTTTAGGCTCGAGGGATCATGGTAGCTTTCAGGTGGAGCACACTTTCCCAACGTGTTCGAGATGTGGAAAAAATCATCCCGAGAGGTTCCTAGTCGGTGCGGATGCTTGTTTTATGTGTGGAAAACCCAGGCACAGGATAAGAGATTGCCCTACAGCCAGTTCTACCACTCCAGCAGCACGACTCCCTCAGCAAGGTGCCTCCACTAGTTTGGCAGGTGGTCAGCATCGGAGTAGGTTTTACGCTCTAGTGCCTCGCCAGGAGCAAGAGGCTTCGCCAGATGTGGTCACGGGTATGTTGCAAGTCTTCCATATCGATGCTTATGCTTTGGTAGATCCAGGAGCTACCTTGTCTTTTGTGACCCCTTAAATTGCTAGTAGTTTTAGTTTTAGTCCTGAAATTCTGTCACCATTCTTCGTATCTACTTTAGTTGGTGAGTTAGTTGTAGCTAGGCAGGTATATAGAGGTTGCCCCATTATGATATTGCATAAGGTTACCCCGCAGACTTAGTAGAATTGTCCATGAATGATTTTGACATCATTTTGGGTATGGATTGGTTGTTTTCATGTTATGCTTTGATTAACTCTAGGACCCATGCAGTGGAATTCCAATTTCTAGAGGAGTCAGTTTTGGAATGGAAGGGTAATTCAGCAGTACCAACTGGTCGGTTTATTTCCTATCTTAAGGGTTGGAAGATGATCTATAAGGGTTGTGTGTACAACCTAGTTAGGGTTAAGGATGTGGAGTCCGGACCCCGACTATTCAGTCAGTTCCAGTGGTGTACGAATATCTGGAGGTGTTTCCTGATGATTTGCCAGGTGTTCCTCCAGAGAGGGAGATTGATTTCAGTATTGATCTACTGCCCAATAGGCAACCTATTTCTATCCCTCCTTGCAGGATGGCTCCAGCCGAGCTAAAGGAGTTAAAGGGTTAGTTAAAGGATTTTTTGGATAAGGGTTTCATTAGACCAAGCAAGTCTCCATGGGGTGCATCGTTTCTATTTGTTTGAAAGAAGGATGGTTCCCTTCGGATGTGTATTGATTATCAACAACTTAATAAGCTCACCATAAAAAACAGGTACCCCTTGCCTAGGATTGATGATTTATTTGACCCGCTCCAGGGTGCAAGGTGTTTCTCGAAGATAGATCTCAGGTCCAGATATCACCAACTCAGAGTTTGGGGGTGTGACATTCCAAAGAAAGCCTTTAGAACTTGGTATGGGCACTATGAGTTTGTAGTTATTTCTTTTGGACTAACCGATGCTCCTGAAGCTTTTATGGACCTGATGAACAGGGTATTCAAGGAATCTTTGGACATGTTCGGGATTGTGTTCATTGATGACATCTGGATACTCGCGGAGCAAGGAGGAGCATGCTGCTCACCTGAGGGTAGTACTTTAGACCCTCAAGGATCGTCAGCTGTATGCAAAGTTTAGCGAGTGCGAATTTTGGCTGGACTCAGTGATATTTCTAGGCCGTGTGGTGTCAAGTGAGGGAATAAGGGTGGATTCTCAGAAAATCGAAGCGGTGAAGAACTGGCCTAGATCGGTGAATCCTTCAGAAATGCAGAGTTTCTTAGGCCTAGCAGACTACTACTAGAGGTTTTTGGGAGTTTCTCATCTATTGCGGCACCTTTGACTAGGTTGACTCAGAAAAAGGTAAAGTTCCAATGGTTAGAGGATTGTGAGAAAAGCTTCCAGGAATTGAAGACCGGACTCACTTCAGCACTACTGTTGACTTTACCCTAGGATACTGATGGCTTTGTTGTATATTGTGATGCTTCGAGATTTGAATTGGGATGTGTGTTGATGCATCGTGGGAAGGTGATAGCATACGCCTCATGACAGTTAAAGGTTCACAAAAAGAATTACCCGACCCATGATCTTGAATTGGCCATGGTGGTGTTTGCATTAAAGATATGGAGGCATTACTTGTATGGGTTTCATGCGGATGTATTTACGGATCACAAGAGCTTGCAATATTTGTTCACACAGAAGGATCTAAATCTTCGGCAAAGGAGGTGGTTGAAGTTGCTAAAGGACTACGACATGAGTTTCCTCTACTATCCGAGCAAGGAAAATGTGGTTGCAGATGTGCTTACTAGGCTCTCAACGGAGAGTGTGTCTCATGTGGATAAGGGGAAGAAGGAGTTGGTGAAAGATGTCCACCGACTTGCAAGATTGGGAGTTAGATTGACCGACTCGACCGTTGGTGGTGTGATTGTACATAACGGGTCAGAATCTTCCTTGGTGGTTGATGTTAAATCCAGGAAAGATGAGGATCCCATTTTGAGGAAGCTAAAGGAGGCGATGCAGAGTCAAAAGGTGGAGGTTTTCTCCCAAGGGGGAGATGGTGTGCTACAATACCAGGGTAATTTATGTGTCCTAGATGTAGGTGATTTGAGAGTTCGGCACATGGTACCGATATTCTATTCATCCAGGATCCACGAAGATGTATCGAGACTTGTGAGAAATCTATTGGTGGGATGGTATGAAGAAGTATATTGCAGAGTTCGTAGCAAAATGCCCAAACTGCCAGCAAGTGAAGGTCAAGCATCAAAGGTCGGGAGGCGTACTTTAGGATATCAACATCCCCTATTGGAAGTGGGAATAAATTAATATGGATTTCATTACAGGTTTACCTCGTAATCACTGGCACTATGACTCTGTTTGGGCGGTGGTAGACAGGTTAACAAAGGCTGCACACTTCCTACCGGTCAAGACCACGGATGCAGCAGATGGTTATGCCAAGTTGTATATTGGGGAGTTTGTTTGACTTCATTGAGTGACCTTGTCTATTATTACAGACCGAGGTACTCAGTTTACCTCCCTTGTCTAGTGGTCTATTCAAAAGGGACTTGGAACTCAAATTAAGCTCAGCATAGTATTCCATCCGCAAATGGATGGCCAGGAAGAACCAACCATTCAGACCCTCGAGGATACATTGAGGGCATGTGTTGTGGATTTCAAAGGTAGTTGAGATGATCATTTGCCCTTGATCGAGTTTGCCTATAATAACAGTTCTCACTCTAGTATCTAGATGGCACTGTTCAAGGCTCTTTACGGGCGAAGGTGCAGATCGCCCA
This sequence comes from Datura stramonium, assembly GCA_018107945.1. Classification (NCBI taxonomy): domain Eukaryota; kingdom Viridiplantae; phylum Streptophyta; class Magnoliopsida; order Solanales; family Solanaceae; genus Datura; species Datura stramonium. Next base: position 1,812 of record JACEIK010017929.1, on the reverse strand, counting down.
TTGGATGGTTTGAGGTTGGTGAGGTAGCCATGATAGGACCTGATTCGATTCATGAGGCCATGGTAAAGGTCCAATTGATGAGACACCGGTTAAAAACTACTCAGAGTCACCAGAAATCGTATGTTGATGTGAGGAGAAGGGGTTTGGAGTTTGATATGGGTGACTGGGTATTTCTAAAGGTATCTCCCATGAAGGGAGTCATGCGATTCAGAAAGAAAGGGAAACTCAGTCCTCGCTATGTTGGTCCCTTCCGGGTTATGAGGAGAGTTGGTAAGGTGGCGTATGAGTTGGACTTGCCATCGGAGTTATCTTCAATTCATCACGTCTTCCATGTGTCGCTTTTGAAAAAGTGTTTGGGTGATCCAACCTTAGTAGTCCCGATAGACAACATTAGAGTAAAAGACAGCCTCAGTTATGAAGAAATTCCTATTGAAATCTTGGATCGTCAGGTTCGGAGATTGAGAAACAAGGAAGTAGCTTCATTTAAGGTTTTATGGAGAAATCAGCAGGTTGAGGGAGCTACATGGGAAGCCGAAGCGGTTATGATGGCGGGATATCTGCATTTGTTCTCTACCGGCTCAATTTCGACTTGAGGTACCAGTTTTGTCATAAGAATCTGTCTAGTTTTTATGTTCCGTCATGCGTGCAAGTTTATTTTATGTGTTTGAATGTGAATGTGAAGTATAGGATCAGTTTATCTATGTGGTTTTATTCGGAGGTAGTCATTTTGTGAAAATTTCGGTTAAAATAGTCAGAATTTGAGTATGATAATTGTATGTTTCTGGTTGCTGCTTGTTTCCTACATTCAAGGATAAATGTCTACAATGGGGAGATATTGTAATACCCCGAAAAGGCCTAAGAATAGACCCAGGAGTTAAATTTAAAAAGTGCAGAAAACTAGAAAAAATCATAGAACGGATGACCCTACGACTCGTGGTAGGGTACCACGAGTCTTCACAAGCTGTCGTGATTTGGGAAGTCGGGGAAATAGTGGCGACAACGGGCGGTTCCACGAACAATTTTCAAGAACAATGAGTCATTGTCACCTGTCGTGGGGAGGTTTGCACTTAGGCTGAGGAGGAAGCAATGGGGCATCCCACGATTTGTGGTTAAAAGGGACGACCCGTTGTTTCACGTCATCGTTCATGGGTTGAAGGTTCCAGTGCAGGCAAAGGATGGAAACCATGACTTGTTGGAGGTCACCACGAGTCGTGGTGAGGCTCGTGGGAAGGAAAGCTAGATTTGGTCAAGGAGTTGATGACGATCGATCCAATGACTCGTCCTTTGTAGTCACGACTCGTCCTGACGAGTTGTGGGATGAATCCGAGGCATGTGATGAAGCAGTGGACTTAACGACTCGACACCATGAGTTGTGGTATGTTGTCATGACCCATTGGGTCGGTCGTTGGTCCATCCGGAACAGTTTTTAGGGATTTAATTTTAAGGGCAATTTTGACTTTTCCATGCTTTAAAACCCTAAACTACGTCGTTTTGGGTTTGGAAAAGATGGGTTTTAAGAGGATGACCTATTCTAAACTCCCATTCATGCATGCAAGACTTTGAGAGGGGATTCAAGGGGAGATTTCAGGCTTTTCACCTCAATTCCTTCAATTTCATTCTTGGGTTTTTAAGGAGGGTTAGGAGTTGATAATTCCAGGTATGTAAGGTCTTCAATGGGTGGATTCTTCCAAACCCATGCTCCTACTCAATGGTTTTACTTATAAATTATCAAAAACTCATGGGGTTTTGTATTTGATTTGTATGAAAGTAAATGATTTAATTATGGGTCTTGTGATTTTGAAATCTTATCTT
>JACEIK010017928.1:0-11450 GCA_018107945.1 Datura stramonium | reverse complement strand
ACATAGGAATATTGATCCTTTCAATAACTTAGTTTCGTGCTTGAAAAACAAGGAAAGGGACGCCTTTACATACCTTGGCACGTCGACTCTAATTTCGCTGGAAATCCTCCTTTCAAGCTTACTCCTTAAGGCTCCTTCCAAGTCCAATTTACAAACCCAAAAAGAAGCAACTTCACTTCACCAAAGTTCTGGAAAAATTGGGCAGCAACATTCCACAAAACCGCACAAAGAAACAACAACACAATACTACAACATTCTCCAAGTTATAACCTCATAAACTCAAAGAAATAAAAAAGGGAATTACTTACCCTTTCTTGGAGATGTTATTAGCTAAAATAGGAGTAAACTCCTACTGTTTCCTCTGCCTAGAATCATCTAAAAACGCAGCAATACCACAATCAACCACAAGAAAACAACAAGTCATAACTTCATATAGGCAAGAGTGAAGTTTCTTACCTGTGATATCTTTTCACCATTGGATAGAGCTCTTAATTATGCGAATTTTGAAAAAACAAATGAGGTGAAACGGAGTAGAAGTGAGCTTTTTAGCTCAAAATTCCTTCATATAGGCAAGTTGGGCGGAGCCCACGTGCGGCGCCCCTGCGACATGCCCTCGCGCGCGCGCCTGCTGCCTACCTGTCTCGGCGCCTGTGCGCATGGGCGCTTTTCTAGCCAACGGTGCTGTCTTCAAACGAGCATAACTTTTTACTCCAAACTCTGATTGACGAGCGGTTTTTTTCACTGTAAACTAGACTCAAATATCTTTCATTTGATAGGCCATAGAACCTATGAATCATTATATATTTGGAGATATGTCCATTTAAAGTTGACCCTTATTTACAAACTTCACATACTTTTCGCTTTTCCCTTTGCACATGTTTCCCTCCTCACCTATGGACAACATACAACCCATAATCCCCTTATTAGACATATAACCATCAAATAATCATCAAAAAAAATTCCGGGGTGTAACACAGGGGCTAAGGATGCTGCTGAGAAGGATCTCTCGGACCTGTATCATGAGACGATATAGCATAGAGTATGCGGTTAGTACGTACAAAGTACCGAGTATGCAAGGTAAGTAAAACGGACATTTAAAATACATAAAAGTTCATAAGAGTAGGACAACATAATCATAACATAAATATCATAACGCAATATAAGGCTCAAGGTTTTCAAAACAGTCGTAAATCATTTATAATTTACTCACGAGAGAGAAGCTTTATTAAACATGACTTGATCCATAGTACATAATCATAATCTTACATAAATCATGAGGAAAAATGGGAGATTCTTATAACCGATATACCCCATATGAGCACACATAGAACCCGACCTGTAAACCCCTAGTCGGGAGGCGTTCGTACCTTGCCAAGGATAGAACCATGAAAGAGGTGTGATATCAAAACAGAGGGCGCATTTGGAAAAGGGGACAGTATCATGGAGGTTCCATCGTGGCTACATTGGCGCGTAGTTTTGAGACTCGGGGCATGCTTAGACCCCGGGTCCACTCGGTGTTAAATACTACTCCCAAAACATAAATACTGCCCATAGGATAATATACATGAGATTCATAGGCTAGTTAAATTCATGATAATCATATGCATGCTTGAAATACATGAACTAGCCATGAAAGTAAGACCCGTGAGTCGGCCATAATCATAAATAATAAATCATGAAGTTCATGCAAACTTGTGAAACATGTATATACTTTATATTCATATATTCATGATGGGAATTTGAGAGAAACCATATCATAAGTTAAAAATCATAATGGGTTAATGAACATCAAAATTAAAGTAGAATAATAATTTGATTTATCATGAAACATACATAATTGGGTATAATTTGTAGAAAATTTAAATCCATCAGTTTATAATTGAAATTGTTGTAAAATCTACCCATGATTCATAGAATATGAATTGATACATGAAGGAGATTAACCCATAGATAGATCATAAGGATTTCATAAGCCAGAGGGCTTCCGCGTTATTAGGATAAAACCCCATAGAATTATCAATAATTTCATGAATTAGGGTGGGCATGGGTATGAACAAATACACCAATTCATAACCCTACATAACTAAGAATCGACTCTACCTTCTCTAATTGCCCCGAGGAAAGAAATGATGAAAACTTGAAGAAATTGAAGCGATCACCTCTCTAGACTTCAAGTTTTGCATGCATGAATAGGAATAACCCCGAATGAACTTACTCCTCTTAAAACTCACTATTCAAGGCTTAAAGCTTGATGTAGTTTAGGCCTTAGGATCATAGGAATTATGAAAAAACCTCACTAAATTCGCGAGAGAAAAACTAGCTTGCTAGTCCCCGGCGAAGGGCTAAGCGAGTCATTGCCATTGGGAGCAGTGGGTCATCTTCTGTCATTAAGTGCACTACTGTTTTCCTCAAAGGGTCCCCACGGGGACCCTAATGGCTTGTGCGTGATGACTGCGACTCGTGGTCACCTTTGTTATCTCCTTACCCAAACCTCGAAGTCCCCAATCAGCTGGCGACCATGACTCACCACACGAATCGTGGCATCGGCCATGACTCGTGGTGTCCATTCATGGGTACATTGCCACTCATCCTTCATCCTTCCAACTACCCTTGACCATGGATGACCTAACGGCTCGTGGGGGCGACGGGACTCGTGGTCACAAGCTGCAGTCACCCGCTGAAATTCCCGGGCTAGCAGCCTCCTTCTGGGGTCTTAAGCTCTTGGTTAACACAACAGATCACAAGGATGACTCGTTACATGACTCATTTAACATATCCTATTTTCTCTGCTTTAGCTCTGGATACGATTTTGGCCTTTCGAGGTATAATAGCTTAGCGTATCTTTTCACCTGCAAGCAGAGATGGCAGTCACAACGGACCATTCGGACTCTTGAGGACATGATGGGGAAGTGTGTGGTTGATTTCAAGGGTAGTTTGGATGATCACTTTCCTCTAATCGTAATAATTACGGACCCTCCATCATTCGGATGGCTCCATTTAAGGCTCTTTACGGGCGGAGGTGTGAATCGTGGATGGTTTGAGGTAGGTGAGGCTACAGTCGGACCAAATTAAGTTCATGAGGCCATGGAGAAAGTCTAGCTCTTTAGAGAAATACTAAAAACAACTTAGAGTCATCAAAATCTTATGCGGATATTAGGAGAAGAGAGCTTGAGTTTGAGTTGCGATTAGGTGTTTCTAAAGATGTCTTCCATGAAGGGAGTGATGAGGTTTGTTGTAAGAAAGGGAAGAGCAGTCAGATATATTGGTCTCATGTGATTTTGAGGTGAGTTTTGCGAGGTGGAGTATGAGTTGGAGATACCGGCGAGTTAGCTTTGGTGCACTCAATTTTCATGTATCTCTTGTTGAAGAAGTGCATTGGTGATCCAAAGCATTCTTTTCGGTAAGAAACATTGGTGTGAAAGCATAGACTTAATTATGAGAGTTCTAATTGAGATCCTTGATCGTCGGAGTTCGGAAGTTGAGAAATAAGACCGGTAGCTTTAGTGAAGGTGTTGTGGAGGAAATCATCTTTTGAGGGAGCTACATGGAAATCAAAGTAGATATGATGGCTAAATACCCGCATCTTTTCCTTAGGCTCGGTTCAACATGAGAGGTGTTAATTTCCTCCCTTAGTACTCTATTCGATTTCATATTAAGCTCATGTCCCTACATTTATTCCATGTCATAGCATGCATGCATGTTTACTGAATTCGGTTCATCCATGTATTCCAGTCGAGTTAGTCATTGTCAGGTTTTCAACTATAGTTGTTCGGTTTGGGATTGCGGTTCCTTCCCTAACCCTCGGTATGCTTAAAGTATTCGAGGATTAATGTTCTCAAGGGAGATATTATAACACCTCGAGCTTCAAATGACTCCTTTAAAGAAAAAGAAGCTGAAGTTGCGGAGTGCGGTGTAGAGGGTTGATAGTAGAGCCAGACGGCCGTCCTTCTTTCAAATGTGTTACGCCCCATATAATTTGAGAAATAAATTCATAATTTGAGACATAGGGTATGGTAATTAATAGTTTAATAAGAAAGTTTTATGAGGTATTTGAGTCATTCTATGATCGTGTTTAAGATTGGATGTCGATCAAGTTGTAGAACAAAATTACGCAAAAGTTATCACAAATTTTCTTTTTGAAATTTGGGTCATATGTCTCGAAAATTTTCTCCCAAAATATAAGAAGTTAGGGGATATATTACCTATCAAATTAAATGTCTATGAATCTAATTTCAAACACATTAAACTATTTGACAATTCGACTTTGTAGTAGAGAGATATTCGCGTTTTCGCGAGGCCTTTGCTTGAGGCGTGTCAAAAATGGCTAAGGCGATGGAGGACTACTTAAGTCCATTTGGTCGGTGTATTGCTATCATATTTTCATATCTGGAAATTTTCACAAAGTAAATACTCTCTCAAGGCCTTTCTATGGAATCCTAAGTGTTTGGAGGATAAGAATCTCAACCTAAGTGAGTTTTGGTGTCAGGAAGTCTAGAATTCACCGTAGAACTCGTGTAGCGGCGTAGTTTTCAAGTTTCTTGTGGCTGTTTCGTGGAGTTTTCTTGGTAATCCTTCTTCCGTGTTGATTTTTAGTGTTATAAGTTTGATTTTGAAGCTTTTGGTGATGGTAGGTTTTTCACCTTAGCTTTCTTAGCGTCAGAACTCTCTTAGGCTGGCAGTGCAATCGTTTCATGTTGTTTCTCTTGTTGGCTTCTTTTAGTAGCTTGTTTCTGTATGCTTAAACTGTTATTAAAAACAGTATCTTGGTGAGATTAAGTAGTGAGTTGGTTGTCTTGCGTTCTTTGGATTCTAAGTTCAGTTGTCTTGCGTTCTTTGGATTCTAAGGTATGGTTAGGTCGTTTCTTCCCTTTTTCAACATGATTTCCATAAGGTTTGAGCTAGTATTATTGTCATGAATATGGGCTGCTTTGTGGTGCCCTGAGAACGTGTTGGTATACTCTTGGTTGAGCTACTAGTTGTGCATGATATTTTTATGTGTTTTTTCATAAGGTTGGGTTAGACTTGCATATCGGTTGGCACGTCGTCGAGTCGAACAACCCTTAGAATCGATTATGTCAAGTGTCGGTTGACATCGGTTGTGAGTCATATGGGAGCTACCTAACACCTTTTATGTTATTTTTGATTGTGAATTGTGAGATTGTGTGTGTGTGTGTTTTGAGGCCCTTGGAACTCGTGGATACTCGACGTTGAGAGTAGGTCCGGCCGTGGAGTTGAGTCCAAGGGGTAGAATAATTGGCTTATGGTCATATTGAATTTTCCTCCCATAGGGTCGTTCTAAAACATGCAAGACCTATGGGGAGGTACATGCCTCCATAGCACCATGTATGTCTATTCTAAGCCTTTCTGGGATCGCGGTTGACTCTCTTGAAAGGATAGAGCTCTTCTAACTATGCCTAGTCGAGAGAGGGACCGACAGTTCTTGAATGCTGTTATTTTATAATGCGATTATTTTTGTATTTTTTATTGACACAATGTGATGGTTTGAGGTCGACCATATGCCCCAAGTAAGTGAGTTGTCAGGTGGGCTCCTAAGGTTACCATTCTATCTCCTATTAGTTGTCATCGACTCTGAACTCTTGTTTGATTGTCGCCTTTCATACTCGGTACTTTTTGTACTGACGCCTTAGTTGGGGAGCTGCATTCATTCCTATAGGTCTTGATCATCAGGTTGATCATGGACCCCGTGCTTGAGCTGAGTTCCAGGTTACATCAGTACACTCCAATTTGTTCGGAGATGCCCTTTTTATTTTTGAGTACATATTGGGTAAGTCAGGTCCCTGTCCCCACCAGTATGAACCTATTAACTCACTAAAGGCTCATAGACATGACCTGTTGGGTTGAAGGGTGGTGGTTACCCTTGTATATTTCTTTTGGTTAGTTGGCGGCCTAGTTGGCCAATGTATATTGTAGTTGCTGCTTAATTTTTTAATGCTTGTCTTGTGGGGTGTCGAGTCCCTGAGCCTTAACGGTTTTAGTCCATGTTTTATATTTGGTTGTTGTGTGTTATTGTATCAGAAGTGGCACCAGGTGCCAGTTGCGCCTCCTCGAATCGGGATGTGACACGACAGCCCGTTGCTTACAGCGTCGCGACTCGACGGTGAGCCTGACGACCCGTCAGCCCATCGATGGACCGTCACATGAACCGTTGTAGGTAGGCCTCTGTTTTTATACCCCGTAAGTTTCTATCATTTAACTGACATATGTGTACGTATGTTGAGAGTCTTGAAGTACGATGCATTCTAGGAAGGGCTTGGGGGATGAGTATACAAATAGGGCATCGAGCGAGCAGGAGGCCGGGGCCAGAGGCCAGGCGTCCTAGGCACCATGCCGTGCCTACTAGCTCGGCCCCATCGTTGGAGCATCGCACCTCTTGCCTGGCGTGATGGGCGGTGCGTCGTGCCCTCTGGCCACCACCCTTATATATATGTGTTAAAGTGTATGTTATTTCATATTCAATATTCCCCAAGTCAGACCCACGACCTACAAAGAGTGCTCTCAATATTCTTTCAATTTTTCACTGATTTACATCGTTAAATTCCGTCCAAATGCAAATTCATCTTGGATAACGAGTTTTAGGCCTACGAGGAACATCTCTGCAAAGTTATTTCTTGAGAATTCGCTCACAGTACCGGAACCCCGCTGAGTAAAAGTTATCGGAATCACTTCTAATTGATTCTTAAGAAACTACAAGTGATAGGTAAGCATTTCTACCTTCTAAACTCTATGGAATCTATGATTTTTCGGCCAAATTAAACGGAGTTGAGTTATAGTTACTATTATTGAAAAATATTGTTATTTGTCGAGTCCTAGTATTGAAATAGCCTTATTCTTTCAGTGTAGGGCTGCAGTTGAGTGGAATTACTCGCTTTAGGTTTAAATTACCTGGGTGAACAAAAGCCGACATTCGAGGTATGTTAAGGCTATTCCTTTGGCAAGTTATTTTTGTCGTAACATTGAAATGACTAGCACTTCTATAGTGACTTAAGTACTCGAATATTATACTTAGCCGTTATGAATAGACTTGAGATTGTAGTGTATCATCCTTGGTAGGGATAGATCATATTTCGTACAATCCCTCACTATAAATAGCCGAGGAGCTGCTAATTGTACGAACTTCTTATAGAGATATAAATTGCTTACAGAGCTACGATGCTGCTTATTCCTATGGGGTTATAGATCGCTTATAGAGCCATAATATTGCTACCATTCACAAGAACTACAAAATTGCTTTCGAAACTATAGCCTTTCTGACGAGCTACTGAACTGCTTACAGAGCTGGTAAATGTCTGAAGTGACTAAAGTAAAACCTTCGAGGCCACGTTGGAGTCTTCTATGAACTCCTTCTATGCTAAAGATAATATTACCGACCCTCTCGAGGGCCTGGTTTGTCTGAGACGCAGTTGATGTCACTTATGGAGCCTCAGGGATAACACTAGGGATATATAGACTGTTTGTCGCTTGCTAGGGCTTATGGGAGCCCAGGTAGGTTATTCTATGTTGACTGCACCTTCTAGGATTATGGGGGCCCGGATAGGTTCTTGTTTGTATGTACACTTGCTAGTTATGTTCATAATGTGAGGCTATTCAGGTTGAACCCTTATCCTCTTTATTGATTACTTTCAATTCTTCTATTAGCTTTATTCATCTTTCATTACTGCCTTACATATTCGGTATATATTGTATTGACGCCCAACTATGGGGCGCTGCATACTTTCCTGTAGGTGCGGATAGACGTGGTTCAAGACCTTTTTAGTTGTCAGCCAGAGTTAGCAGTTCAGTCAGCTCCTTTTCTCTGGGGTAGATAGTCAGAAAGGTTTGTTCTTTTATTGTACAGCTTTTGGGTAGGTCGGGGCCTTGTCCCCATCATTATTCCACTCTTAGAGGCTTGCAGACTACAGTTTTTCAGTTGTTGGTCGTTGTTGGCTGTATGGGCCCTATGTATGCTATATTGTGCGTGTTATCCATGTAGGGCCTACTTAGGTAGTTGGTTAGCATCCTTGTCGGCTCTAGTGTAAAGATGACTGCCTGTTTTCATTTTGTTATGACTAGATAGCATGGTGGTCTTGTTGGCCCGCATAGGATCCCTGATATTGTCTTGTTGGTTGGTTAGTTGTTTTCCTTTACAGGTGGCTATGTAGCCTTGTTTGGCCCGAGGATGTGTTTACAACTGAGATATAGCTCGTTGTTTTCTTGATTTTGAATTACTGGCAGGCACTAGAGGTCATTATACCCAGCCAGGTCAGCTCAGGTCCTAGTATGGCATTAAGTATTAGTCATGCCTCGCAAGGTGGGGCGTGACAAACTTAGCATCAAAGAAACATCGTATCCTAGGGAGTCTACAAGTCGTGTCTAGTAGAGTCTTGTCTATGGGTGTGTTGCGCACCACATTCTATAGGAAGAAGGCTACGAGGCATGATAGTGGGGTTACCCTCCTTCCTTCCCCAGTCGTGCTATAGGGCTCTATTTTATAAGGTTGAGTCCCAAATCTTATGTTGTTCTGCTCATCTATAGAGAAAATGTTTGATTCACAATAGACCACGACTGATCGGGAGTTGGACACTGCAGTAGGAGAGGGCACCAGTGGGGTGCCACAGTCAGAGCTGGCTCGACTTGAGGGCGAGAGGGAGACATCACCTCGATCTCCCCAGCACCCACCGTCACACCAGGAGCCCTCCAGGGACACAAATATGCCAGTACTACACCCAGTCATCCCTGTACCATTAGATCAAGAGATTAGGAGTGCATTTTACATGTTGGCTCAAATTTTGGCCGCTTATCGTCACCTAATGGCACCAGTTGCTGTTGAAGCCACCGAGGGGCCTGGAAGTTCGAGGGTCCGAGAATTTCTTGCCTTGAGACCCCTGCATTTTATGGGGATGGATTGTAGAGAGGATCCTCAGGAATTCTTGAACCAATTGCAGCATATATTCAGGGTGATGCATGCCTCATCCACAGAGTCAGTTGAGTTGGTAGTGTTTCGTCTGCGAGATATCGCAGTTCTGTGCTACGAGAGTTGGGAGAGGTCCAGGGGTGGAAATGTACGCCCACCTACTTGGCCTAGTTTTTGGGAAGCCTTCTTAGATCATTACTTGCCTCGAGAGATTCGACAGGCCCGGGTGGATCAGTTTTTACATCTGGGGCAGGCAGAATGAGCGTTCGGGAGTAGTCATTGAGGTTTGATTCTTTGGCAAGGTATGTGCTAGCTTTTGTTGATACAATGCCAACTAGGGTACATTGGTTCATCATGGGGCTTGCTACAGAGTATGTGGAGGCTTGTATTACCACCACATTATGCGAGGACACGGATATTGCGCGCATTTAGGCATTTGCTCAAAACATAGAAGGAATCAGGCAACGCTAGTATGAGGCTGAGAGGGTGAGTGGGGAGCAGCATCAGAGGGCGAGGCCCATTGATTTGCAGGCAGATTTTTGGGGGGCCCAGACCTCGGTTGTTAGGTAGGCCACCTAGACCTTTGCCTCCACAGCAATAGGGCAGTAGTTTAGAAGGTCATGTACAGTCAGGTCCCGACAAGAGTTCACGAGCATTAGGCTCGCAGTAGCAGAGATGTTCTGATCAAAGCAGGCCCGTTGCATCACGTTGCAGGACTCAAAATCGACAACATTTTGGTGATGCAGATATGGCTCTACTTCTTGTTATACTTAAGGACAAGAGGGTCATATGATGATGGATTGTCCAGCCAGAGATAAGGGTGATCCGGACCTGCCGAAATGTCTTCAGCAGGGTCACATGCTCCAGCATCTTCAGCAGTGCGAAGGACCTTAGCTCTAGCCAATAGAGGCCGAGGTAGATCAGGGGCATCTAGTTCTGGCAATGGTCCGCATCGCACTTATGTATTACCAGGGCGACAGGAGTCAAAGTCCTCACCAGATGTTGTGACAAATCTATAAGGATTTAGGGGTGTGCGACCTATCAAATTAAAGAACTATGAGTCTAGTTTCCAGTGCATCAAATCGTTTGTCAATCCGACTTCAGAGTAGAGAGATATTTTTGTTTGTCTCACGCAAGCAGGCACCTCACAAGGTCTTAGGCGGTGGAGGATTATTTAATCCCCTTTGGTTGGTTGTTGGTCATCAAAAATTCATTTTCCAACATATTTTTCGTATGAAACCTCTATCAAGTTCTCTTTATGGTTTCCATTGGGTTTTGGGGCTAGAAGCCATGGCTGAACATGATTTTTGTGTTGGAAAGTCGGGAATCGTGTGTAGTCCATGGTTAGGTGTCTTTTTCGGGCTGTTGGTAGCAGTTTCATGGTGAAGCTATTGGTAAGACTTCTTTCTTTTGTTCTCCTTAGTTTTTAAGTTTTTTATAGGTGTTTTAACGCTGATAGGGTGCTGTCTCGAAGTTTCAACCGTCGAATTCCTATGAATCTTATCGGGTAAGCTTCGTTTGTCTTGTTTTGTTGTTGAGTTGTGTTGGCTGCATTTTGGCAGAATTTTGAACTGCCTTTAGGCATTAGGTTCGTGGTTTTGAAGGCTCAAGTTCGGCTAGTCTTGAACCTAAGGTATGTTAGGCTTGTTCCTCCATTTGTTGGCATGAATTCCATAGTCGTTGTCGTCCGCGTTAACGTGTGTGATGGCTTGTGTTTTGCTATTATTAAACTTTTGTTATGCTGTTTATATGGTGATAAAGGTGTGTATAAGGTGCTGATTTGGTTGGTGGCTCATGCTTAAGTGCGGAGAATCGTAGTCATGGAAAATTGTTAGGCTCGTGTAGAGAGGTTGTGTGTGAGACATGTGGTTCTTGTAGTAAGTTGTGGGATGGTTGAGTGAATAAGATTAGGTGATTATATTGGAAAGTGAATGAGGGATTATAGTGGTTAAGGTCGATGGCTGCGACGATCTTTTGTTAAATTTGAATTGGCATCGTGTCGACCGTGTCGATTGCACGTGACAGTCGTGGTGGCACTTGGGATGATTTGTCCATGTACCTTGATGTTTGTGGTAAGTGGAGTGGTGTGTGGGCTGTTTGTAAAGCTTGAGGATAGTCTGGTTAGGATGGTAATCCTTAGCTTGGTTAGTGGCTCGTCGGTGGACGGCTAGACGTGAAAGAATAGTATTGTATTGTATTAGTCGGGTTGTGAGGTTTGAGAGCCGATTGCAGGCTATTTGAGCATGTATTATTATTGTTGTTTCTTGTGTGTGTGTTGTGTTGAGGCCTTGTGGCTTGTGGATACCCAACGCACAAGAGTGTTTCCGGCTGAGGGGTTGAGCTCAAGGAGTGAAATAACCTATGGGATTGAGAATAATGTCCTCCGTAGTGTCGAGTCGAGACATGATTCGAGAGTGGTCCGAAATGTCCGAGCCTTCCTGGGATCGGGATTGGTTCTCCCAGATGGATTGAGCTCCGCTAACTGTGCGTAGCCGAGAGAGTGTCCGGCAGTGCCCGATTGATGATGTTGATTAACTGG
>JACEIK010017927.1:0-11450 GCA_018107945.1 Datura stramonium | reverse complement strand
CTTCCGCTGAGTTATATTTATGTTTCCTTTATGTTTATTGAATGAGTTAGTGAATGCTTATGCCATGGGTTGACTTGGGGTCTCTCGGGGTCCCTTGTCCTGTGTCTACGATTCGGGTCTCCTCTCGGGTCGTTACAACTAGTTTTGTCCTCAGTACTCTTATCAGTGTCACGTCAAGTTCATGTCTCTCAGTTCCTTTCATGTCTTAGTATACCAGTATGATTCATGAATTTAGTTCATTCTTATATCTCAGTTCGGAATCAGTCACTCCATCAGTTTTAAGTTATAGCCTTTCAGTTTCCCTATCCTTCCAACCAGCTTAATCTACATTTAAGGACAAATGATCCCAAGGGGGAGATGATGTAACATCTAAAAGTCCCTAAGATTTGACCTAAGGCGTGAAATGAAGAAAATAGGAAAAACTAAACCTGGTCATAGGACGATCCATCAAGTGACCCATTAGGACACTTGACGGGTCGTTAAGTGACTAATTAGGTGGTGAAAGTTGGTAAAATTTTGGGTTTTAGGGAGTCTTAACGACTAGGGGAAAGATCTGTTAAGTGTGATAACGAATCATTAAGTGGAAGCGCCAAGAGAAGATTAGAGAAATTTATTTTTGTTCTAGTGGTAACAAGTGGCTTCTAGTGACCCGTCAATTCCACTAACGGGTCATTATGTGACCCGTTATGACCATCGGGGTAATCTTTCCAGTCGGATTATTAAGGCATTTTCATACTTTATATGCATTTAACTCCTAAACTATGTCGTTTTGAGCTCCTAAAAGGGTGTATTATAGGGTTTTATTCATTCCTAACCCTCACCCCATTCCTAACATCCGAGTTGAAGATTCAAACCCTTCAAGTCCTCAAACAATCAAGGTTCTCCTTCTTCTTCAATTCTATTGGGTTTCAAACCCTAGTAAGGTATCTTCAAACCAGGTATATAGCGTCATAAATGGGGAATCTCTTCCACCATCATTCCCGATTTCAAATTATTTCATGAATTCAAGTCTCCAATTATGATTTATGAAAATTCTAGGGTTAGACCTAATTTTGATGAAATCTCTTATGATCTCCTATGAATTCAATTCTCTTATGATTGAATCCACAATTTATGATTATTATTACATGTTTTATACTAAATTTCCTTATGAATTTATGATTTAAATTTATGATGATTTATTCAATTATGCTTGAATTTTATGAATCTCAATTTTATGTATCATGGCCGAATCAGCGACAATATTTTCATTGCTAGTTCACGTATGTCAAGTATGGTTATGATTTTCATATTTTCTAACTAGACCATGCAAAATCAATTATCCTTCATTATTATAACTATGAGCAATGTGCATGTTTTGGGAGTAGTACCTAGCGTGAGTAGGCTAGGGTTCAACGCACCCAGGTCTCAAAACTACGTGCCATTGTAGGTATATATTCATGGTTGGGGCCTCGCCAGAGAGTTTTCCCTTTCCTAAATGGGATCAAGAGTGATATCATGCCATTAATTTTCTTTGCCCTGGCAACACTTAGGACGACTTTGCCAACTTGAGCGAGATAGTTAGGCATCATGTGCTCATTCATGATTGTGTCGGTTATGAGAATCTCTCACTGTTCCTCATGTTTCATGTTATTCATGTTCAGGATTTATGATTTCATGTTTTACAGTGTAATTGGCCCATTGATCAATTTATGAGCTTTTACTTATGATTTCAAACATGTTAGCATATGATTTTACATTCAAAACCTTGGGTTATTATGCTTCTGCTTATGATGAATTATTCATGTTTATGACTGTCTCATGATCATGATTTTAGCATGTTGTCCCTACTCTCTTGTTTTAGATATCTAATATACTCAGTACATTCAAAGTACTGACCACATACATTTATGCTATATCTTCTCATGATATAGGTTAGGGTAATGTATCTTAGCCCCGATGTTAGCCCCACTCCCGCTTCAGTCCAGCCCAATTCAGCTCTTGGTGAGCCCTTATGATCTGAGGACGTTAGTTTTGAAGCATGTTCTTTCTTTTATGTCTTTCCATATCTGACTTTAGTAGAGAAGTTGGGGGTTTTGTCCCTTCAGCTCATCGTATATTTAGAGGCTTTTAGACATGATTTATAGATATCAGGCTTTGTTGGCTTATGGATGCAGTTTTGTGGCTTTTTGATATTCTAGACTTTTGCAAATGTTTTGATATATGTTTGATTTTCCGCTCAGATTGTGCTCATGATCATGCTATGTATGTGTCATGGGTTAGCTAGGAGTCATTCATGGTTCTAGGTCCCGTGTCATGGTAGGGGTCCATGCTCTGGCCGTGACATTTTATAATACACAAACCTAAAAATCTCCTTATTCCTAATCAGATCCGCGCCATATATTCCTAATCAGATCCGAGCCACATACCTCTCATTCTCTGTCAAAAAGTTCTACAAACTTCATCTTCTCTTTAAACAACCTCAAATTCCTCCACCCATAAAACAAAAAGGCTTCCCTTTTTACACAAAACCACTAAAAATGGCACCAAAACCAAGCAAGAAAAAGGTCGTGGCTTCTTCAAGAAAAGGAACAAAAAGAACAGGGATGAGGTAAGAAGCATAAGATCACACTGAGGATGCTACCGTGCAACCATTACTGTGGAGATTTGGACTCTGTTGGGTCATGGAGCAAGAAGGTAAGAAGTGGTTTAAAGTCCACAAAGACTCCAAATATGTTCATGAATTACAAATTGATAGAGATAGCTTAGCCTTAGAATTCCCTCATATAGTTGAAACTTGCATACTCTTGCATTGGATTTTGTTTTCAATAACCTCGAAGAATGCAATAGTAATTTGGTTGGGGAGTTTTTGGCTAATTGGGAGCCAAAGGAGAGAAGTAATTAGGTGAAAATATGGGGGCAAGTGTAAACGTGACTGCCCCTATATTGAACAGATTGCTTGGCACCCTAAATGGTAATCCAAAGCCAATGAGGAACCTTTCTTGAAGCCCCTATATAGAGAGATCTTCCATACTCTCAGTTTCCTAGATCTGTGGCTAGGTAGACCCTATATTAGCAGTTCAGGTATCACATGAGTTTCCCATATATACATATAAGTAGAGAGGCTAGATTGTGGCTTACAATTGTGTGCAGCTGTTTAGTTCTAGGAAAGCATGTGACGCATGTTACTAGGGAGAGAGTATGATTAGTTTTTGCTATGATGACTTGTAGGCCAGTGAATGTGGGGGTGATTGTGAGGGATGTTTGAGAAGTTCAAGAGTGAAAAGGGGCAAAGGTTTAGTTTTGGGGTTCTTTCGACCCAATTTCTGAGAGCTCGGCAGATAGAGGAAGAGTATGTGCGGGATGACCCAAATGGATAGATGTGGCTGAGGTGAAAGAGCTTGAGGGTCAGCATCGTCCTATGCTATCTATTAGAGAGCGCAATGCTCGAATTGATAATGTTTTGAGTCACATGTATGGGATGCAAATGCTCCAGCTCAGGATGAGTGGGGTGACAGAGAAGCAGCTTTAGCAGTTGAACATGGACTATCCTCGAGTGAGCATTTGAGAACCTTGTGTAGAGTTGGGCCAAGATTTGATGATCCTTTCGATAATGATAACCCTGCAGATGATGAGAAGGCCTATGTTGACTCTGACTTGGAGTCTGATGTAGATGATGGAGATGATTCTGATATGTGGGAAGCTTCCTATGCTCCCACAAACAATGAGGAATAGGACCGGGGAGTTTTTCTTTCACCCTTATAGTTGTATTTTATTATTTTAGCACTGGGGATAGGGATACTGATTAAATGTGAGGTGGGAGAAATTGAATTTCCATGTATTCTTAAATTGCTATAACTATTTATGGTCCTAGTTTTTTTTTGTGATTTGATTCCTACTAACTTGAGTTGTTTTTAGTAATTGTGGACTTTTATGTTCGGGTTTTGCCGATTTTATTTTTGGTACTTTTTTGATAGATAGTCCCTTAGAATTGGCTACAGTGGTTTTTTAGTCATAGTCAAGACTTTTCCCGATGATGGATGGATAACGACCGTCTTAAGAGTAAATTAGTCATTAGTAGGAGAACAAGATCTTGAAACCTTCCAAATGCTAGGTGTTTGACTCAGGATATCATTAAGACATCATAAGTATTGGCTCAAAAATGCATGAAAAGGTAGAAGCACTTAGATTTTTGAAACTTGACTCCTATGCTAGAAAATGGGCTTAATAATGTGAGATATTCAATATAGATGTGTGTTTATGTAATTTGGATCACTATTATTGAACCATTTGTGCCATTATGTGTATGAGATTTTTTTACATATACTCCATTCTTGCATATTGAGGTATAGAACTTTCTCGGGTGTTTCTGCTAAGAGAAATGAAAATGTTAAATCTAGGAAGTGGTATAGACATTTCTTTGGTAGCCTATTTGTATCCTACTCTTACCTACCTTGATGGGATTGTCTTAGTTAGCTATTTTTTAGCCTTAGACTTTTCTTTTGATATCCATGTTAAAAGCTAAATCCCTTTAGTCCCATTAACCTTTATTTGATCCAAATGACTCCTAAGGCAATATAATTGAAAATTTTTGTGTGAAAAGAGAAGTGAAGAAAAGGGGAAAAGCTAAAGTATGGAAATTAGAAGAAATGAAAAGGTGAAAATGCAAAATAAAGTAGGTGATATTATTAGGGAGATGGCCAAATTGAGAAACAAGGAAAAAATGAATGAGCTTGAAAGAATTAAAAAAAATGTGTCTAGAATTTTCTACTAGCCACCTAAGTTGCAAAATGTCAATAAAGGGGAGGTATAAGGAGAAAAATAGGAGATTGAAGATTCTTCTAAAAGAATTAAAAGAGTTGTGAAGTATTAAAGTGCTTAGGGAGATTAGTCACTATTCCAACCAGATAGTTTCTACCCATCCCTTAGCCTACATTACAACCATCTTAAGTCCTAATTGATCCTAAATTCAATATTTTATGTTAGTAGAGTATTTAAACCAAGGGCAAGCCTATGGTTCACCAATTTGCATGTACGTGAAGTTCTTTGTGAGAGTATGTGATATTTATATACTTTTGGCCCTAATCTAACTATATGATATATGATGTGAGCAAAGGGGCATCACCCTAAATAATAAGATTACATAATGGAACGATTTTGGTGTATTTTTGATTTCTAGATTACACATGTTCATATTGATCCAATCTATCTCATTGAGTTAGTTCTAGAAGCTAAGTGATTTCTACACATGATTTTTTAGTGTGATGATTTCATACGCATATTGAGTAGATTATTAAGCATGATTAATTTTTCTAATGAGCCTGAGTGTAAGTACACCTGTTCATGAAGTGAATTATGTGTTTGAACTTTGAGTTAAGGGTAGTATATTTTTCGAGAACGAATAATAGTTTAGTGTGGGGTGGTGATATTGGGCGTATTTACACACTCAATTATCATATTTTGCTCATACTTAGCTATATTTTGAGAACAAATGATGTGTGATTACCTTGGTTTTATGTTATATTTGTGAAAAGGAGCTAACAAACATGATAAGATAATTGCAGGATAAAAAGTGACATGATTTGGCTCATTTGGCCATAAAAAGTGAGTGTTGCTAACTCGGACTTGAATAATACCAGATTAAAGGCTTAATCAGAGGGTGGCATCATGTAGAGCATGGCAGTGCATGAATCCCCGTGTCACACAGGATAGTACCGGGCACATAGGCCCACGTCGCGCAGCTTGTCCAACACAAGGAGCCCCACGACGCACATTGATTTCTCCACTGATAGGCCTCAGATCGCACAAGCAATGTTGGCTAGCCAGGGTTTTGCAAATTCCAATCCTAGTTAAAGCTGGAGAGATGCAAACTAATCCTACTACTATAAATACCTCCTGGGACATCTTTCTTAGGAGTGCACACATTATTCCTAGTTGTGAAATACGTTATTTCATAGCATTGTTGAGAGAGGAATATCAAAGTTCTTGTGATTCTATTAGCTATTCAAGATTTGTCAAGCCAATTTCGTATATTTATAAGTAATCATTGTGACTTCATATTTATATATTGTTACCATTTCTTTAAGCATGAGTAGCTAAACTAATTAGCTAGGGTTGTGGGTACCATGATTGATTAATAGACATAGGCAAATATTATAGTTATTCTTAAACAATGAAATTGATTGTAAATTTATTCTCTTCATTTTAATTAGCTTTAGCGGTTGCAAATATTGAAATGTATCTATATCATCAACTTGCTAGAATAAAAAAGTTGAAGTTAGAAAAAGAGAATAAAAATGGAAATTTAAAGCTACCAACCCTTATCTAATTGGCTTGAGCACTAACTGAGCATAGTCAGTCCAAGATTTATGCTGAGGGAAAAATATGAACACCTAAAGTCTGAGAGGATTTAGAATGAAATTCATTTATGTAGGTCGAGAGACATTAGATGAACATAATCATCAGTTTTTCATGAAATTTATCGGGATAGATCACGAATAAAATAAAACTACTATGTTATGAAATCATGGGGAGCATAGTCCTAATTTATTCTTATATATTTTATGCAATTGAAATCATGGTTTAAATTACTTATTATTGCGAATTCCCCTCCGAAATACTGACTACCGGTTAAATATTCGCTGTTACTACACTTTTTCCTGTGGGATTTGGCCCCAACCTAGTTGGTTTACTATATTTGATAGCAACCACTTTATACTTCATTGGGAGATGTAATTTGGGCGTGATCACAAGCCTCCAAGGAATTCCAATTATCATACGAGAAACTTAAGTGTCCCTTTCTAATGTGCCACCATATTGGGTTCTCTATAAAGTCTCTTACTTTTTACCATATTTCTCCAAATTGTAGATGCTCCTCTGCTACGGCTATCCCTGACTGTAATTTCTTACAGTACTTGTTAACAATGAACGACTCTCATAGAGAAGGTTTAACATTCTATGAAGCTACTTTTTCACTCCAATATAGGGGGTTAAGGACTAACATGAGATGGATGAGCATGCTTTAAAGCACATGATTAATTAACACTGCCTTTTCTCTATATGATAACATCTTCCTCTACCATTCTTTAATTTTATGATCCACATCTTTTATAATATAGCCATAATAACATATCTTGTTCCTACTGTAGAAAATAGGACAACATAGGTATGTGAATGGGAAAGTACCTTGTCTAATCTGAGTAACATCCTTTATTTTAGAAACCACTCAAGTAGACACTTTTATTGCACATAGAAAGTACTCTTATCTAGGTAGATCAACTGCGTAGAAACTGCTCTATATTTCTTTAGAACTTAGTCATAAGTTTCATAGATTTCTTATATGTTGAGATAAATAGGATTGTTTCATCTACATTGGCTAAATGATTAATTACAAGACTCCATTTAGGCAAACCAAACCCTATGTGATCTTTTCTATTTAGATTATTTAGGCATCTTGACAAAGTGTTAACAGCTATGATGAATAGTTTTGACAACAAAGGATCCCATGTTTCAATCCTCTTAAGGATTTGAAGAAACCATGATCTTGTCAATTTAGTAGTATAGAGTACACGTTATTGGACAGTAGCCTATAGACCATATCTATAAATACCTCACAAAAACCAAACTTCTTTAGAACCTTAATAAGAAACAACCAATATAATCTGTCATAGTATTTTTCCTTATCCAAATGAATCACAACATTTGCAGATTTAGTTCTCAGTATAATATCTTGCACTAACAAAACATTCCCCCCGACGCTTCTTCCCTTGAAAAAGCATGTCTAACTGATTAAAATAAAGTCAAGAAGTAGCTTAACTATTCTTTCATGCAGGGCTTTAGATATCACCTTATTGACAAAGTTGTTTAAGCTTATAGGTCTTATATTTAGAATATGTTAGTCTTATCCCTTTTGGGGAGTAAGACTAGATTTATATGAATCATAAAGATAGAAACTACTCCCCTCCCCCTTGATCATGCTCGAACACCTCGCATTGATGCATAAAGGATCGGTGTCAAATAAAATAACTCGCCTAAGTTGGGATTGTTCCCACAGGTAATAGGGTAGAAACAATATGTTAATAATGAATAAATCAACTGATAGTAAATATTTCAGAAAGGGGGCTGCAAATAAATGAAAAGTAATTTTAAACAGTTATTGAGTTTTTATCAAATTGATGAGATGAAACTAGGATTGTATTCCCCATGATTTCATAACGTAGTAAACTTATTTTACTAGTCTGCTAAATTTTGTGTAAGACTGACGATCAAGTTCATCTAACCTCTCTCGACCTACATAGATGAAATTCAATCTAAATCCTCTCGGACTTTAGGCGCTCATGTTATGCCCTCATGATATGTTTTGGATTAAGATTGGTAGCCTCAAATCTCTATTGTTATTCTCTTTTTCTAATTTCAACCTCTTTGGTCGAGCAAGTTGATGATACAGGCACGTTTCAATGTATGCAATCGCTAAAACTTAATTAAAACAAAGAGAAGAACAATCCACTCAATTCACTATTCAAGAATTACTATTTTATTTTTCCTACTTTCGTTAATCCATCATTATCCCAACAACCCTAGATAAAAGAGATTAGCCACGCATGTTTGAAGAAACAATAACACAAGATTTATGAGAATTCATGATAAAATACTTACAATAATATGAAATCATTTGACAAATCTCCAATGCTAAATAGAATCACAAGAACTTGATATTTTTCTTCCAGTAATTGTATGGAATAATGTTTTCTACACTTTGTACAATTAACTCCTCAAGAATAGTCAAGCATTAAGTGGTATCTAATTCGTAACTAAGTTGTTTCTCTAAAAAACATCCTGGGGGGTATAAAAGTAGTAGAATTAACATATGTTTCTACTTGGATTAGGATTGGACTTTGCAATGTTGGCTGCCTGACACTGCCCCGTGCGTCGCACCACTAGTTGCACTAGTGTGGCACTGCTTTGCACCATTTTTTACGTGATTATGCTTGTGCATCACATGCGTCTTTATACAGATATGCCTGCGTGATGTCATCCTCTATTATGTTCTAGCACTTGCTCCTTTTGCGTTTGTCTTGAAAACTCTTGCTCTTTTAAGCCTCAAATAAGTCCAATTTCATCACTATTATCACTACAAATATCTAATCATTGTGTTAGCTCTTTTTAACAAATATCATATAAAACCAAAAAAACACACATAACTTGTTCTTAAAACATAGCTAAGTATAGGCAAAATATGGCAAAAAGTGGGAAAATACACCCAACATCACTACCCCAGACATAAACTATTGTTCTTCCTCTAACAATCTATTGCTTCCCCACTCAAGTTCAACATCAAAATTTACATTACGAATAGGTCTACATACACTCAGGTTCATTAGATAATTCAATCCACTCAAAAATGCATATAAGATAAACATTCAAAGGTCACAAATTGAAATCAATTATCTTCTAGAACTAACTCAACAAGACATATTTGGGTCAACATGAACATATGTAATTTAGCAATCAAAGATATACCAAAACTGTCTCCATTATCTGCCCTTCACTATTTGGAGAGATCCCCTTTCACTCACATGATATATAACAATTTTAACTTGGGCATAAATACAACAATATCAATCACTATCCTAAGGAACTCAACATGCACTCAAAAGACGATTCATAGGCTAGCCCTTAGTGTAAATACTTTACTTAAATGGAACATCGAATTTAGGATCAATTAGGACTTAAGACGGTTGTAATGTAGGCTAAGGGATGGGTAGGAACTATTTGACCAAGATAGTGACTAATCTTCCTAAGCACTTTAATACTTCATAGCTCTTGACTTTTTAGCACATTTTTCAATCTTCCAATTTTTCTCCTTATACCTCCCTTTTATTAACAATTTGAAACTTAGGTAACTAGTAGGGAACTCTAAACATTAATCTCAGTTGGTTTCTCTTTTTTATTCTTTCTTTTCATTCTTAATTCATTCATTTATTTTTTCAAAACTTTTCTATTTTTCTTTCCCCACTAACATCACCTTTCTTGCTTTTCATTTTTTACCCTTTTCTTTTCTTCTAATTTCTACAATTTGGCTTTCCCCTTTTTTTTTCTCTTCACTTATGCTCCTTTTATGCAAAAATTTTCAATTAAAGTACTCTAGGAGTCATTTGGATCAAATAAAAGTCATAGAATAAAAGGAATTAAGCTTGTATATGGCTATCAAAAGAATAGGCTATGGATCAAAATGACTAACTAGGATAATCAAAATCAAGGTATGCAAAATTGGGATACAAATAGGCTACCAAAAAATGCCTATATCACTTCCTAGATCCAATATTCTAATTTTTCTTTGCACACAAACTGGGAAAGTTCCAGGCATTAATTTTCAAGGATAGAGTATACAAAAATATCTCTCACACATAATGGCAGAAATAGTTCAATAATGTCAATCAACATTACATAAAAACACATACATCCATATTGAATGTTTCACATTATTAAGCCCAATTTTTCAAGAATAAAAGTAAAGTTCCAAAACTCTAAGTGTTTCTACATTTAAATGTGTTTTTGAGTGAATTACCCAAAGTCTCAATAATACCCTAAGTGAAGCACCTAGAATTCATAAGTGTTTAATTTCTTTCTCTCCTACCAATGACTAATTTTCTCTTAAGACGGTTTCCATCCATCCATCATCTGAAAAAGTCATGATTATGACTAAAAAAAAATCTAGACCCTCTAATCGATTCTAAGGGACTATGTAACACCCCGAAATCCCCAAAGATTAGATCCTTGACATGAAGCAAAAGATAGCAGAAACTTTTCACTAGAAAACAGAACGACCTAGGGGACGGGTCGTTGGTTGACCCGTCATAAGGAAATCTAGAATGTGGTGAAATTTTTTGCCTAGAAACCATGACAGTAACCGATGATCCGCACCAAGATTGTACGAGTCATACTGAAGAGTCATGGGAAGGGATTCAAAGAAGTGTTTGGGAAATTTAAGGAACCCACGAGGAAAGGTAAGGCTCGTAGGTTATACCAACAGTTTGTTGGTTTGACCGGAGGTTTCATCTGATAGTTTTTTAAATTTTGATTTCCTAAGAGTATTTTCATAACTTCCTAAGTTTTTAACTCCTAGGTGAGGTCGTTTTGGGTTTCTTAAGAGGTATATTAAGGTGTTATACTTACCCAAAATCCTCATTCTCTTCAAACACTATAAGTTAGAAATCATCTCTCAAGGAAAAGCTAGGGTTCGTCATTCCATCTTGTCAAATTCTCTTGGGTCCCCAATTCAAGTCAATTAACTCTTCAAGCTAGGTATGTAGGGTCATGAATGGGAGTTTTCTTCCTCCATCATGCCTAATTCGAACTCAATTTCACGAATTCAAGTCTCCAATTATGATTTTATGTGAATTCTAGGGTTAGACCCAATTTGATGAGAAACTCCATGATCTCTTATGAATTCAATTCTCTTATGTTTCTAT
>JACEIK010017922.1:0-11455 GCA_018107945.1 Datura stramonium | reverse complement strand
ATAATATACATATCCATATTATCCATTGATTTACTCATTTTTTATCCATATCAAATATGAGCGAATCGGATATTTTGTCATTTTTCACCTAACTTATTTTTCAATCACCCATATCCGATTTGATCCGCCCGTTTGCCACCCAGTAAAAATAAAAGAACCTGAAAGAGAACAATACAAGCTAAGAGAGGCTATTCTTTATTTTATTAATTTCAACTAAAAATTGCAATACATATGCATATATAGATTATCTCAAGTAATAACAGTGAAGTACAAATGCCTCGAGCACCTCCAAGTCTCATTAGTGCTATGATCTTCAAAGTCAAATATAATACTCCCTCAAAGCAAAGTGAAAAGCCAACCACCAATGACCTAGGCCTATTCTTACATCTTCTATTGAGGTATAAAACAAACCTTTACAAATTAACATGCGCGCAAAAAGGTAAGAACTAGAAAGAACTAAAAATGTAATGACCATCACAAAAATTTATAACACACTCTATGATGATATTACATATGATAATGCTAAAATATAAAAAAATAAGAAAATAAAAAAAGAAAAAATATAAAGACAAATTTTTTCTTCTTTGAATTTGTGAAATCCTCTAGAAGATTTAGCCCAATAATAGTTTGATTCTTCACCTTGTCTTCTTCCTCCAACCGCTCCAAAATCTCTCGATACACTCTCATTGAAAGTTATTGTATGCCAACCTCTTCAGTCACCTCACCATCTAAACTGTGCTTCCTTTCATGAGTTTTTTTCTTATTGTATTATCTAGGGGAGATGTCATCTTACCTAGTTAGATTGGCAAAAACTTGCTCCAAATCTTCGTCATCTTGTAGGTTAGAAAACATATTTGGAGTAAACCAAAGTTTTAGAAGTATCCCCATTGCCTTGTAGTTGTTTATTGGTGCTAATAAGAATGCTAGAGAATTTAATCACCATGTTTCTCACCAATAACTATAAAGATTTTGTGAAGAAATTCTTGTGCTGAGGTGTACACTGTACAAAATTAAGCACTAGAATGAGATTAACTATTTGAATAAGCCGTGTCTCAGTTGCATTAATATTCCCTTTGGAAAGATTTGTAGCATGACAAGTGAATAGATTCCCAGCAAGTGCTTTGAGAGGATTCATGTTCTCCAATATTCGAATTCCAATAGATTTGAAACTCACAGTTTCGATTAATATCGATGAAATACATTGATCCACTTAATGAGCATCATTGATTGC
Organism: Datura stramonium; assembly: GCA_018107945.1. Taxonomy (NCBI): domain Eukaryota; kingdom Viridiplantae; phylum Streptophyta; class Magnoliopsida; order Solanales; family Solanaceae; genus Datura; species Datura stramonium. The sequence continues at coordinate 10,224 of JACEIK010017922.1, read as the reverse complement.
ATGATAATAATCCAACTGACAGATTAAAAATTTTTCATGATGGTGAGAAAAATATGGTGCTAGTGTCATAAGAAAACTCAAATAATTGTGTGGAGTTGAATATTGTCTATGCTTTCTTCAACAGTTAAAAGTTTTTGTAGCAAGGCTAGACGATGGACTGATGAGATCAAAGAGCAAGATTCTGATGATGAAAGGATTGGCGTGGTTAATGATAATGAGAATATTGCTGGTCATGAGTGCAGAATTAATGTTCAACGTACTGAGATTTTTGCAAGCCCAGTAAATCCCATGGCTCCAGCTTTTTATACCTATAAATTCTAGGACTATTAACTCCTAGTGAAAATAAATCTCGTGATATTAAGGCCAGATTGCGTGCAACTCAGCTAGTCAGGTCCAGTCAACCCGAATTACATTGACCCGATGTCACGACTCAAAAATCTTATTATGTCGTGAGGGCACCTACTCTTTCTAATAGGCAAACCCCATTCATTTTTATTTATCTAAGACGAGTAAAAAGCAGAATATGAAAAAAAAAGGTAAAATAGTAGTAAGTCTAAAATCTTCATCAAACCAAAATGTAAGCAAAAAATAAGTACAACCTCAAGATCAGGTGACACAAGTACATGAGCGACTAAGATCCAAAAATACAAGTCTAAATGCTACAAAGATGTCTGAAAAGAAAGACATAAAAAATATAAAGCTAGGATCCAGTGCTACTGAAATTACGTAGTTCACTTTGAACTCTGACAAGTCTCCTTAAAATTTGATGATGGATCAAATGTCGCTCGAACCTGAAACTGTACCGCAAACAAAAAGGTGTAGAAAAGTAAAGGCGAGTACGACAAACATATGTTGTTATACCCAGAAAGCCTAAGATCAGGCCAGAGAGTTGAAATGGAGAAAATAGAATTTTCTGCATCAGGTCACATGACGAGTCGTCTAGTGACCCTTCAGGATGACCACGAGTCATTAAGTGACTCGTGATGAGGAGTTTGAATTAAGTTGAAAATTTCAAGTTCTGGAGTAACCACGGGCATGACCACAAGTCGTGGTCAGCCACACGACTCTTTAGGTCAGCCGTGGCCAAGAGTTGTTGAAGGGTAAAGGAAGCTTAGGTAGTGCACTTAACGGGTCCTCACCACGACTCGTCGGGAGCACCATTATTCGTGGTGTCACCCAAATAATTTTTCGACAGTGGGGGTAAAGGAAGGTGACCACGAGTCCTGGTCACTAGTAACGAGTCGTTAGGTGCCTCGTGGTAACTATCAGTATGCAGCTTCTAGTGAAGACGATGATTGGCAGGCCACGAGTCATGGCCTTGAAGGATGACTTGTCCAGTCCCTCATTGGTACTGGCAGTCTGTTTTTCCCTACGAATTTAGTAAGGGCTTATCCATAAGTCCTATGATCCTAAGGCCTAAACTATGTTATTTTAAGGTCAGAATGGAGTATTTTAAGAAGGATTAAGTCATTATAAGCCTAGTATAATTCATGCATGCAAGTTAGAAGTCTAGAGGGGTGATCAAGCTCAATCTCTCAAGGTTCTTCCTCAATTATTCCTTGGGCAATCAGAAAAGTTGTAGAATAAGATTTTCTCAGGTATGTAAGGTAATGAATGGGTGAAATTATTCACACCCATGCCCGATCCCTCTCTAATTCATGAAAATCTACATGTTGATTCTATGTGAATTTAACCCAATGCATGAATTCCTAAGTTCCTATCATGGGTATGATCTAAGCATGTTTTAATTGATGAATTATGATTGATGGGATGATTTTATAATATTTTAAATTATAAATTATATTTTCAAATTTTTTAAACTATGATGCCCATCCATGAATGTTCATGAAAGTTGAGATCTATGAGATATATGTTCAAAGTATGATGTGATGTTATGAAGAAAGTATGATTTCGAAATACCCATGTTATGTTCATGTTTTTAAAGTGAATCAAGTTGATTTCAAGCATGTTAAAGTATTGGGAAAGCCCATATGATAAAGTATGACTTATGATTTCATGAATTAGCTTACCACATGGTTTTGAAGTTAAGACTCCTATTAATTTCAGCTTGTGGTATGGTTTGAGCCAAGGCTCCTCATGTTATGATTTCAGATTATGCATGTATGTTATTATTCAACTTCATCACTAAACGATGATCAACTTCGTTGAAAAATGATAGAGAGCATATGCATGTTTTGGGAGTAATGTCTAGCATAGAGTAGGCTAAGGGTCAGTCAACCCTATGCCTAAGAACTACGCGCCAACATAGGTATGATCAGATTATTTAGGACCTCCTTTGGAACTTTCCCCTGCCCACAAGGGGCCTTGAGCTTGATATCGATATCATGGTAGCGTCTTTAGCCTGACAAGGTTTTAGACAGCTCAGCCCACTTGAGTATAATATTCAGGACCATGTAAGCTCTATAGTGGTAATATTGGTTATATGACGAGTCTCCCATTGTTCCTCATAATTTCAGTTATGATATTATGTTTTCAGCAGGTTTGACCCAATGTCCAAGTTTTATGTATGATTATCAAACTTCAGCTTTGGGTCATTCGATTCAGTTATGATGTTCAGTTATGTTCAGATCATGATTTCAGAAAATAACATGCAAGCCTTACTCTTAGAACCTTATCTTGGTTATGTTTTATGAAATGCATTATTATTGATTTTACTTACTTAAGAGGTTTTACTTACCTTGCATACTCGGTACATTCCATGTACTGACCGCATACTTTATGCTGTATAATTTTATGATACAGACTCCGATATCTAGACTCAGCCCCATTACTAGCCAGTTTCCAGAGTTAGCATCCAATCTCAGTTGGTGAGTCCTCATCTCCCGAGGATCTTTCCTTATTAGTTATCTTAATTTTTTCAGTTTCAGACGTAGAGAGTTATTTGGGGTGTTTTCCCATCAACTCATCAGAAATAGAGGCTTTTTAGATATAGATTGTAATTAGCTTCAAACTCGTATTGTATGTTCTGATGTTATGCTATGTTCAGACTTCCACTATGTTTCTTATGATTGATCTTCCGCTCTTATTGATTAAGTTAGATGTTATGTTCATGCCATGGGTCTACTTGGAACCTCTAGGGGTCCCTGTCCCATGTCTCGATTCGGGCCTATGTTTGGGTCGTGACAAACTTGGTATCAGAGCATTAGGTTTTGAAGTATCCTAGGGTGTCTGAAAGCCATGTTAAGTAGAGTCTTTTTCATGAGTGTGAAGCGCGCCACACTTATGATGAAGAGGCTACGAGATGTTTAAGAAATGTTCCCTTCTTTTATGATCTAAGTCATGCGATGAAATATCTCCCTATCCTTCTAACTCGTGCTATAATCATATGTAGAATCATGCCTCCCCGTAGAGTTAACGATAGGAGAAATGGAAATGGAAACGGCCATGAGGATGGCAATGGGGACGGGCACCAACAGGCCCCACCAGCTCATGAGGACCATGCACCGGAGCCGGTTGCCCATACAAAATTCAGGGCAGCCATTCAGATACTGGCACAGGTCTTGACCGCCTAGGCCAATCAACAGGCAGTAGCGCATGTCCATCAGAATGGGAATGTGGCGGCAACACGAGTCAGATATTTTCTAAGGATGAATCCTCTAGAATTCCTTGGGTCAAAGGTGGACAAGGATCCATATGAGTTTATTAAGGAGATTCCAAAAGATCACCCAGGTCTATGGGGGTGACCGGAGAGGAGTGTGCTGATTTAGCCTCATATCAGTTGAAGGGCGTTGCGCATATTTTGTTTAAATAATGGAAGGATAGTAGGGAAGTTAGAGCAGGCCCTATCAGTTGGGATGAGTTCCATGCCGCTTTTCTAGATCGGTTCTTCCCTCGTGAGATGAGGGAGATGAAAATGATCGAGTTTGTGAATCTAAAGCAAGGAAAGATGACAGTGCAGGAGTATGCCTCAGAGTTCACTCGTCTATCCAAGTACGCACCAGAGTTAGTGGTTGGTCACAAAACTTGAGTGAGCATGTTTGTACAAAGAGTGGCGGACTACCTAGACAAGGATTGTAGGAGCGTCATGCTTCATCAGGACATGGATTTTCCTTAGATAGTCTTGTATGCCCAGCAGATGGAGGCGGTGCAGGTGAGAGAGATAGAGGATAAGAGGTCCAGGATAGACAGTTATGGGTTCTCTTACTAGAGGCCGGGTGGTGGACACCATCAGCAGTCCCACCAGAGATCGTCATCCCCGGCACCGTCAGTTATGAGCATGCCATCCAGACCTAGGCACCACCAGAGAGGACGAGCATCAGGCTCTAGAGGCCAGACCAGTAGGCCCACAGATTTCAGTATCCCAATTTGCGACAGGTGTGGCCGGAGACACATGGGTTAGTGTTTGGAGGGTACATGTGCTTGCTTTGGGTGTGGGAAGCCCGTACATATGCTTAGAGATTGCCCAACAGCCAGATAGGGTTATGATAGGGGGCCAAGGCCCAGCTTCCAGTTCAACAGCTCCACCAACACACCCATTTCAGTAGGGGCATCTACTAGAACAGGTGGCAGACAATGCCAAAACAGATTTTATGCCCTTGTATCCTGTCAAGAGCAGGAGGTCTCCCCGGATATAGTCACTGGTATGTCATGAGTATTATATCTTGATGTATATGCATTGTTTGATCTAGGGGATACTTTATCTTTTATGATGCCCTATGTTGCTAGTAGTTTCAGAGTTAGTCCCGAAATCCTATCAGAACCCTTTTCAGTCTCTACTCCAATTGGTGATTTAGTTATAACTAGACGGGTGTATAGAAAATACCCTATCACAATTCTTCAGAGAGTTGCCTCAACAGATCTAGTAGAGTTAGCCATGATCGACTTTGATGTTATCCTCGGCATAGATTGGCTATTTGCATGTTATGCCTCAGTTAATTGTAGAACCCGTGCGGTAGAGTTCCAATTTCCGGGTGAGCCAGTCTTAGAATGGAAGGGTAGTTCAACTGTGCCTGTAGTTTATTTCATTTCCTACCTTAAGGCCAGAAAGATTATTTATAAGGGTTGTCTATACCATCTAGTTAGGGTTAAAGATGCTACGTCCAATACCCCGACTATCCAGTCAGTTCCAGTAGTATGTGAGTATCTAGAAGTGTTTTAAGATGATCTACCAGGAATTTCTCCCGAGAGGGAAATCAATTTTTGTATTGACCTTCTTCCTTATACGCAGCCTATATCTATTCCTCCTTACAGAATGGCTCCAGCCGAGATAAAGGAGTTGAAGGAGAAGTTGAAGGACCTTTTAGACAAGGGTTTCATTAGACCTAGCAAATACCCATGGGGTACATCAGTTCTCTTTATCCGCAAGAAAGATGGTTCCTTTTGTATGTGCATTGATTATCGGCAATTGAACAAAGTCACCATAAAAAATAGGTATCCTCTCCCCAGGATTGATGATTTGTTTGACCATATTTAGGGTGCTAAGTGCTTTTCAAAGGTAGACCTCAGATCCATATGCCAATAGCTCAGGGTTCGGGAGAGCGATATTCCGTAGACAGCCTTCTGGACTCGGTATGGTCATTACGAGTTTGTAGTTATGTCTTTTGGACTAACGAATGCTCCTGCAGCTTTTATGGATTTAATGAACAGGGTGTTCAATCCATACTTGGATATGTTCATTTCATAGATGATATCCTTATATACTCTCGGAGCGAGGAGGAGCATGTCGCTCATTTGAGGGTGGTGCTACAAACCTTGAAGGATCGCCAACTATATGCTAAATTCAGTAAATGTGAGTTTTTATTGAACTCGGTGGCATTTTTGGGTCGTGTGGTGTCAAGTGAGGGTGTACAGGTAGACTCTCAAAAGATAGAGGCGGTGAAAAATTAGCTTAGACCAGTGAATCCTTTGGATATAAGGAGTTTCTTGGGTTTAGCTGGGTATTATTGAAGTTTTGTTGAGGGGTTTTAATCTATTGCAGCACAGTTTACTAGATTAACCCAAAATAAAGTGAAGTTCCAATGGTCAGAGTCTTGTGAGAAGAGCTTCCAAGAATTGAAGGCTCGACTCACCTCAACACCTATGTTAATCCTACCCGAGGGTGCCAATGGGTTTGTGGTATATTGTGATGCTTCGAGGATCATTCTTGGTTGTGTATTGATGCAACATGATAAGGTTATAGCATATGCTTCCAGGCAGCTGTAAGTTCATGAAAAAATTACCCGACTCATGATCTCGAATTGGCAGCGGTAGTATTTGCCTTGAAGATTTGGAGACACTATTTGTACGGGGTCCATGTGGATGTGTTTAACGGACCACAAAAGCTTATAATATGTGTTTACCTAGAAGGATCTAAATCTATGTCAAAGGAGGTGGTTGGAGCTACTCAAGGATTATAATATGAGTTTCCTTTACCATCAGGGCAAGGCTAATGTGGTGGCTGATGCTCTTAGTAGGCTTTCTATGGAGAGTGTGTCTCATGTAGATGAGGATAGGAAGGAGTTGGTGAAGAATGTGCATCGGCTTGCACGGTTGGGAATTCGTCTTGTTGACTCGATAGATGGTGGAGTTATTGTTCAGAATGGGTCAAAGCCATCCTTGGTGACCGAAGTTAAAGCTAGGAAAGACGAGGATCCTATTTTGATAATTCTGAAGGAATCCGTTCATAATCAGAAGGTAGAGGTCTTCTACAAAGGGGGAGATGGTGTGCTTCGATATCAGGGTCATCTGTGTGTTCCGGATATTGATGATTTGAGAGATCGAATGTTGCACGGGGTTCATGGTTCCAGGTATTCCATACATCCAGGTGCCACCAAGATGTACCATGACCTATGGGAAGTTTATTGGTGGAATGTCATGAAGAAGGATATTGCGGACTTTGTGGCTAAGTGTCCGAATTGTCAACAGGTGAAAGTATATCATTAAAGATCGGTAGGTGTGCTTCAAGATATTAGCATCCCTACTTGGAAATGGGAAGAGATAAACATGGATTTTGTTACAGGGTTACCTCGCACTTGCCGATAATATGACTCCATTTGGATTGTTGTGGAAAGGTTGACTAAAGCAACTCATTTCCTACCGGTCAAAACTACCGATTCAGCTGAGGATTATACTAAGTTGTACATTCGGGAGTTGGTTCGGTTGCATGGAGTATCCCTGTCCATCATATCAGACAGAGGTACTCAGTTTACCTCCTAGTTTTGGAGATTGTTTCAAAAGGGACTTGGTACTCAGGTCAAGCTCAGTACAACATTTCATCCGCAGACTATTCAAACTTTCGAGGACATGTTTAGAGCACGTGTGATTGACTTCAAGGGTAGTTGGGATAATCATTTGCCTCTCATTGAGTTAGCGTATAACAAAAACTATCATTCCAGCAATCAGATGGCTCCGTTTGAGGTTCTTTACGGGCAGAGGTGTAGTTCGCCTATTGGTTGGTTTGAAATAGGTGAAGCTGCGATGATAGGACTGGATTAAGTTCATGAGGCCATGGAGAAAGTTCAGCTCATAAGAGATAGGTTGAAAACAGCTCAGATTTGCCAAAAGTATTATGCGGATGTGAGGAGGAGAGAATTTGAGTTTAAAGTTCATGATTGGGTGTTTCTGAAGGTGTCTCTCATGAAGGGAGTGATAAGGTTCGGAAAGAAAGGGAAACTCAGTCCTTGTTACGTCAGTTTGTACCGAATTGTGAAACGGGTTGGCAAGGTAGCATATGAATTGGAGTTGCTCTTAGAGTTAGCTTCAGTTCATCCAGTTTTCCATGTATCACTCTTAAAGAAGTGTTTGGGTGATCCAACCTTAGTTGTTCCAGTGGACAGTGTCGGTGTGAAAGACAACCTTAGTTATGAAGAGGTTCTGGTGGAAATATTGGATCGTCAAGTTCGAAGGCTAAGAAAAAAGGAAGTAGCTTCAGTCAAAATTTTATGGAGGAATCAACATGGTGAGGGAGCTACGTGAGAAGCCGAAGTAGATATGATGGCTAGATACCCACATCTATTCCCTTCCGGCTCAGTTCCAGCTTGAGGTATCCGTTTTGCCCTAAAACTCCATTAAGTTTCATGTTCAGTTCATGTGTCCCAGTTTCTTTCATGTCAAAGCATGTATGTATGATGCGTGAATTCAGTTCAGTCATGTAGTCAAATTGGAGTCAGTCACTCCACCAGTTTTCAGCATGTATGTTCAGTATTTGAGTATGATGATTGCATTTCTCTGCTTTTCTGTATGATTTTCAACATTCAAAGACAAATGTTCCCAAGGGGTGATATTTTTATACCCCGAAATCCCCAAGATTAGACCCGGGAGTTGAAATGAAGAAAATAGGATTTCCTGCACCAGGTCATAGGACGAGTCATCCAGTGACCCGTCAGGACGACCACAAGTCACTAAGTGACTCGTGGTGAAGAGTTTGGCTTACGTTGGAAATTTCAATTCCCGAGTAACCACGGGCATGACCATGAGTCATGGTCAGCCACACGACTCATTAGGTCAGCCGTGGGAAAGGGTTGTTGAAGGGTGAAGGAAGCTTAGGCAGTGCACTTAACGGGTTCTCACTAGGACTCGCCGGGAATACCACGAATCGTTGTGTCGCCCGTGGTGACACCCAAGTAATTTCTTGGCAGGGAGGGTGACGGAAGGTGACCATGAGTCGCGATCAGCAGTAACGAGTCATTAGGTGTCACGCCTCGAGTCTACACCCTGGACGTAACACGGTACTTGAGGCCACAAGTGAACCCAAGTCAACCCTTGGACTATCATTCACTAGTGCGCTGAGTAAACATGGACCACGAAAATTTAAAATAATACCATAAAACATTTATGAAAGACAAGTCTGAAAATATAAAGTTCAAAACATTTGAATAATATAGATAAATCTGAAAACCATGTCTGTCCGAAAGCCATCTAAGTGAGGAGTTGCTGGGACAAGCCCCCAGCTAACTCTAAGTATAACTGAAATAATAATTCAACTAAAAGAAAGTAAAACAAGGCCCTCGAATGATGAGGACTCACACTTCGGCTACAGTAGAGGAGTATCTGGATCGTAACGGCTAACGATGCTGAGTCTGAAAACTTGCAACTGTATCATGAAATGATACAACATAAAAGTATGCGTCAGTACTTTGAATGTACTTAGTATGCGAGAGAAACATAGCCCAAGATAAGCATTACAATACTGAATTTAGAAAACATGCAAGAAATTTCTAAAGCTGCGGAACTGAGGATGGTCTACAAGACCCTGTCTGACGGTCAGATATGCTCTAAGTTTGATTCTAACCTGAACTGAGCTAAACTGAATTGAACTGGATTGAGCTATACTGAAATGAACTGAACTGGATTGATTAGTGGGAGAGTCTCTAACTGACATATAACCACGTGAGCTAGAGGTGGAATTCGATGTATACGCCCCATTAGTAGGACCCAATATACCTTGCCAGGGTATAAAGGCATGAATTGGGTGATCACAAAAGTTTGGGGCCAAACAGGACAATAATCTGAAACTGAATCCTATGCTGGCAACGTAGTTCTGGGAACCTGGGTGCGTTGGAACCCCGGTCCGCTCGGTGCTAAGTCCTACTCCCACTGAAAATCCTATTCTAAACTACTAAGTTAATAGCTCGAAACTGGGGTCCAAGACTAGTCAGAGACGCATAACTGAAAGTACCCTGAGAGTCTTATCGTGTCAGATGTTTAAACTGGGTTCTAAGACTGGTCAGAGCTGCTTTTCTGGAAGCGTCGTAACCGTCTAAAGAACAACTGATACTGAACTGGGGTCCTGGGCTGGTCAGAGCTATAACTCGAACGTCATGACCACCTAATAGACCAATTAATCTGAGTTTTGTGTCTGATTTTGATAACTAAAAGGCACTACTGTCGCCTCGGGGAAATCTAAAGTCAAACTGAGCGGTTGGCAATTTATTAATAGTCTTGAAGGAATCTTACATTTTTACTAAACTGAGCTACTGAGTAGCTAATAGAGATTTTAGCTCACTCCAATAACACTGGAATTTCATAGCATGGCAACCACTCAAGAATTTAAGAGAAATTAACATCTGACAAGGCTAGAATCTTTCTCATACATAAGATATTTTTCTCATCGTCTATGTATTAAAATTTCAAGGAAATTCAGCCCAACACATACTTCATTCAACAAACAACAATTTATATGCACTATCTTTTCTCGAAATTTTGGACTGGAATTCACTATTTCAAGATTCTAGGTAATTTTTGTACAAACTGCTGGAAAATCATATCAATAATAACGGGGATATT
>JACEIK010017920.1:0-11458 GCA_018107945.1 Datura stramonium | reverse complement strand
CATTTAGCCTCAGCATGCTCACATTCATAGTTCAGACTCACTTGTATAATTAACTTAGCTGTAGTATAAAATTAGATCACATAATATAAAAACTTTTTTTACACTATTGTCTGCATTTCTAGAGTTACAGTAAATTGACACTTGAGGTGATTTTGCCCTATAGTCCAGTCCTTGTGGGATCGATACTTGGCTTGCTTGAGCCACTTACTACTTGTTCGACCACGTGCACTTGCGTGTAGTCATTCTAAGCGATATTTCCAGTTTTTCTTCTACTTTTCATTTCTAATCCCGAGTCTAGTCTTAAGAACTTTCGGGGTATAACATTAGCATTGGTTTAGAATCACTTAGTGCAACCCTAGTTTGTCAATTCACCATGGTTCCCACAACCCTAATTGTGGAGGTTTTAGCCTCTCATTATTGTACTAGAATTATAAGTATTCATAGGCAAAAACACATAATTTAGAATATACAAAGATGATTATGGGAAAACCCACTTGATTATTGCAAGAATTAATGAAGAACAAGTCAAGAACAATTGAATAATCTGATGAGCCCGCAAGTGTACGGGTCGTGCAAGTAATATAGTGGCCCTTTTTAAGAACCGGAATGTCGAACCCACAGGGACTGGACCCATTCCTCTAACTATCCATTTATAGGAATTGAATCTTAAATACCTAAAGTGTTGGTTATAGACATTTTCGATGAAGGATATTTAAGTCTAAGTTTGGGTCAACGAAATATTAAGTCTCTAGGAAGCAAACATAAGTTAAAACCCGAGATAATCATGCGATAATACGTTGCAATGGAATAGGTACGACACAATTGTTATTTCACATAACTAGGAGTTTCCATGTTCATGTCTTTCGAGCCTCTAAACCGGCAATCTAGCCTCCTTTGCATCATGTGAGCGAGTTTAATTTTCTAGTCGCGGGCAATCAATTATGTTGTAGTTTCACGGGAAGACGATTAGGGACTTTTGTCATCAACCATTTAACTCAACTTAGCCTCACAACCCTACTTCTTCGAGTGGTGATGTGACATCCCAAGTTGGTCTTTCATAATCCCGTGTGTCAACCAAGCAAGGTGTTAGGTATGTATTTCTATCCAAACACGGAACCCCTCCCGAGAATACTTCATGCTCCCCACATTCTCATGTCGACCTAGGTATTCTCGAGCTATTTCCCAAGCTAACAAATATTCTTTTATGGTGATCAATCGCAAAAACATCCAACAAATCAGAATGCAAGATGAAAATAACAATCAATAACTTAATCCCAAAACAATATCATAGAATTTCAATCATAATCCATGGCTTTAACCTAGAGGAAGGGTTCTTGCCATTCATGTTACTAAAACTAGCATTAATCTACTCCTAATCTACTATTAAGCTACTTACACACACAAGATTGGTAGATGAGAAGGGAATTTATAAACCTAGCTGAGTTCTCCCACTTCTCCCTTCCTCCTATGCGGTTTCCCGAGAATAAAATGCGTGACCCCCTGGAATTAGGAGCTAAGGGTCCTATTTATAGTAAATGGAGAACCTGCATAATTTAACTGTCGTGGAACGGCTCACGTGTCACGGGTGTCGCGAACCTTTGCCTCCCGTGACACGGAGGCATCGCCAACTGCGAAATCACCCCAAATCGGCCTCAGCGGCACCTTGAAGTGATGGCAACATGGCACGGCTTTTGCTTGGGCGGTGCGTTACACACTTGGTCGCGGAGCCACTTACGCGTGGCCGTTGCCCAACGCGCGAGGGGCTGTCTTGGGCAGCCTGCCTGCAGTGGCACGCGTTGCCGATGCGCAGGTGGGCTGTTTGGGCCTCCTCTTTGCCCGACGTTCGCGTGTTGGTTCCTTCTCCAAGCCTCACACTTTACCAATTCATGAATTAGCTCCTTAAAGTCTTCAAAACCTACAAAACAAAAAGGCTAATCATGTTGGTTAGCACATATCTTCACTTTTATATAAAATCACATGAAAATGTATCAAATAGCTTAGACAAACACGACTAATTTAAGCTATAAGCGTATCACGGAGCCTTATATTTTTCCGAGTAGTCACAGCCACCTTAAAGCCTTGTTCGTCCTCGAACAACCTTTTTATATCATGCATATGGGAGTCCCACATAACTAATTTAGCAAGTTAATTAATCTACGGCTATAATGATTACGTAAGATACAAGTTAAAAATAGAACATGCTATGAAATACAAATATGTTAAGACTTCTTAACCTCGAATCGACTCTCAAGCTTAGCAAACTCATGCAAATCAGCGGTGCAATCCCACATGAATTTTATCCTTCATTAAACATATTGCCCTCACGGAAAAGAGAGTTACCCAATCACACGCAAAAACAATTTTTACATCACAACATGTGTGGGTATATAAAAGAATTACACTCGCTCTACTTAAAAGAATTCACATCTTCGTAATGCGGACTATAAAACTGCCATAGTGTTTTACTCCACGAATTTGAGGATATATGAATATAAGATCAAGTAGGACTTTGTAGGTATGCGTAACTTCAGTGCAGTAGGTGCTATTATGACGGTAATAGTGACTATCTTTGATCACGAAATAATATAGGTCGTGGTCCTTTACAACTTAAATTAATCGTGTTGTCTAAGTTATTTATACATTTCATGTGAGTTTATATAAAAGTGAAGATATGTGCTAACCAACATGATTAGTCTTTGTTTGGTAGGTTTCAATGACTTTTGAGGAGCTAATTCATGAAATTGTGAAGTAGAGGCTTGGAGAAGGAATCAACACGCGAACGTCGGCAAAGAGGAGGCCCAAAGCAGCCCACTGCGACGTAAACCAATGCCCTGGCGGGCGAGCTGCCCAAGGCGGCCCCCTGCTTAGCGTTAGCAACGTGCCACGGCAGGTAGCTCCGCGACCAAGGGTGTGTGGCCAGCTGCCCAAGCGGCGTGCCACGTTGCCATCGCGGCAGATCTTTGCCTGTAGATTTTGAGTGATTTCGGTGACTTTCGCGATGCCTCGTGTCACGGAGGTAGTGCACGACCACACTCCGTGACACGAGCTGTTCACGACCGGCCAAATTATGCTGCGTTCTCCATTTACTATAAATAGGACCACTTAGCTCCTAATTCCATTTGGAGTCACGATTTTGATACCGGAAAGCTGCATAGGAGTGAGAAGGGAGAAGTGGGAGAACTCATCTAGGGTTATCAAATTCCCTTCTCATCTACCAATCTCGTGTAAGTATATGGTTTAATAGTAGATTAGGAGTAGATTAGCATTAGTTTTACTAACATGAATGGCAGAACCCTTCCTCTAGGGTTGAAGCCATGGATTATGATTTTAATTTTATATATTTATTGTTTGTTTGTTTTAATTAAGTTATTGATTTATTATTTTCGTCTTGCATTACGGTTTGTTAGTTATTTTTATGATTGATCACCATAAAAGCATATTTGTTAGCTTGGGAAATAGCTTGAGAAGTCATTACCTAGGTCGGGACATGAGAATGTAAGGGAGTATGGTAATCTCGGGGAGGGATTCCCACGTGTTGGATAGAAAATATACACAACCACCTTGCTTGGTTGACACACGGGGGTTATGAAAAACCGGCTTGGGATGTCACATCACCACTCGAAGAAATGAATTTGTGCTAAGTTGAGTTAAATGGTTAGACGTGCGAAAGTCCTAATCGTTTCTAGTAAACCACAACATAATTGATTACCGCAACTAGAAAATTAAACTCCTCGCTCACAATGATGCGGTGAGGCTAGATTACCCGTGTTTATGAGGCTCGAAAAGACCATGAACATGCAATTCCAGTTATGTGAAATAACAATTGATATTTCCATGCTTAAATCATTGCAAATCATAGTATCGCATGTTTATCCGGCTTTAACTCTTTGTTGCTCTAGGCACTTTCGAGAATATTTCGTTGGCCCAAACATAGACTTAAATATCCTTCATTGAAAATGTCTATAACCAACACTTTAGGTATTTAAGATTCACGTTATAAATGGATAGTTAGAGAATGGGTCCGGTCCTATGGGTTCGGCGTTAGGTTCTTAAAAAGAACCCCTTTATGTGCCCACATCGACAGTACACTTGCGGGCTCATCAAGTTTTGGCGCAGATTCTTAGGGGAGATTGGCCAGTTTTGATAATTTATCTGTTTTTGTGTGATTTTAAATTTTCCTTGAGTATTTGAGAAACTTAGTCTTAGTTTGTCTATTTGTAGGTGACGAGGTTGTCTATTATTTATTTAGAAATAGAAGCTTATTAGAGCAGGTGCTTGACCACGAGCGTCAAATCATTTGCAAAGGAAGCGCTCTGAGCAAAGTGAGGAGCACTTTAAGAAAAGAACATGCCCATTTGCAGGGATAGCTGTGTGCTGGAAGCAGCTCCCAGAAACATAATTTGAGTTCTGGTGGCATCCACCACGGCGGCAGTGTGACCTCTGAAGTATCGTGCTTAGGAGCACAGGCTTTGAAGCTTAAACGAGAATATGGTGCATTTGTTACATTCTAGTGGTGGGTTCAACTGGAATGGCACATGGAGTTGCGGCAGCACTTACGAGCTTTCTTGAAATTAGTGACACGTTCGTCCCAGGCGTGTCCCACAGTTATGTCCCGATTGACCCTCTTCCCATTTCATTGTTGGGAGGCGAAAAAGTGTTGAAGGCGAGCACGAACTCCATAACTTCATGGGATGACTTGGCTAAAAGTTCCTTATCGAGATTCTTTCCTTGAGCAAAGGCGCAAAGTTGAGAAGTGAGATACTAAGTTTCAAGCGAGAATCTGATGAGAACTTGTATATTGCTTGGGAAAGATTCAAGTCATTGTTGAGAGGAGCGTCACGTCATCGGCTGTCGAATGAAGTCTTTGGCCCATACCTTTAATAGAAAGTCTAGACCAGCACAAAAATATTACTAGACTCTGCGGCGGGTGGGCAAGCCTTGGAGAAGGCATTATGATGAATTGTACACTTTGTTGAATAGAATTGCACAAGGAAATCAGTGGCACGGTGAATCATCAAGAGGGCGAAGAAGGTCGGGGGTTGACGAAGCGGATGGTTTGAATGCCTTGGCGCACGGTTAACTTCGTTCCAACATCAAATGTTGACTTCCAGTTCAATGGCTGAGTATACTTAACACCCGGGGAGCCGAGGTGAATGCGGTTGACAAGCTCGGGATTGGTGTGAAATTTGCGGTAATAATGGGGCTGAGAATGCTTGTGGAGCCAATCGGAATCTATCAATTTTGTTGGGAATGTGCGAAGGAATCGGAATTTTGGATCTCAACTCCAACGAAATTGGCGGGGCCACCCGAATTCTTCTTGGGGTGGAAACCAAGCGAGTACATGCAACCTCAACGCGACGGTGCTCCGGCGAGAATGGCGGATTGATGGGACAAGTAGCAGGCGTGGCTGCTGAAAATTATGGAGACCAGAGAATCATTTAGCGAGAAATCGAGGCAAGGATGGCGGCGAACTTAATGAATCAACAAGTAGCCGCACTTAATCTTGAAAAACAAGTGGATTGGAAAATGCTTGATTTGCTTCGGAATGCGAGGCCTGAGGGATTACAAGCGCCTTAGATCCTAACCCCAAACGAATCAATACCATCCCAATCTTAGAAGCGGAAGGTAGCTAGGCGTGCATGGCCTAAAGTTGAGAAAGGAGGGTGCGGCGGAATTGAGTAGGAGCCGAGGACCATCCAGATACGGGAGAACACGAGTCTTGGACAACAAAATGTGCAATCTTCATTGCGGCTAGCACAAAGACCACCACCACCATTTCTCGAAATTCAAAAAGAGCAAGGAGGAGGAATGTTTCAAAAGTTCGTGAGTTTCAAAGAACTTCAAATAAATTTGCCTCTTATTGATATCTTGAAGGGAATGCCCAAGTACTAAATACTTGAAGGGCGTGATGGCGAACAAAGTTAGATTGGGGATTGGGCGCCAGCGGCGAGGCGAGGTGCGATCACGGGGTATTGAGCAAAATGCAGAAAAGCTCAAAGACTCGGGGTTTTACCCTCCCATACAAATTGGTAAAGCTGAAGTGCTCCGAGCTTTGTGTGATTTAGGGCGTAGTTAATCGATGCCCTTATCCTTATCCAACACCTTGGGGTTGGGAATACCGAGACCGACAAGGTTGATGTTGCGGTGGGCGACAAGTCACAGTGACATCGGATGGAATTATAGAGGACCTTCTCATCAAAGTAGGTAAATTTATTATACACTGCTTTGATTTTATTGTTTTTAGATTTTAGGTTGATGACTAGGTACCCCTAATCTTGGGACGGCCATTCTTGTGCCTGAGGAGTGGTGATTGATTTGAAAGAGGGACCACGAAAATGAGGTCGAGGATGAAGAAGAAATCTTCGGGTGTACAGGGCCAAACCCTTCCGCACACCTACGAAACCTTTGTCAAGTTAGTATTTTAGCGAGAGGATGAGTGTGGGGTGGAGGATTCCACAGTGCAGCCAAGGCAATGTCAAGTGTTCGGCCAGAGTCGATAAAGGGCTTCATTTGGGAAGAAGTTGGAGAAAGGGAGGAACGAGTGGAGAGGCTGTTCCCCTCCCTAGCGGCGGAAGAAAAGAGATGGTTCTCGAGAATCCGAGGTATGAGATATCACGAAAGAGACGTCCACGTCGTGCCCACGGCGGCAAAATAAGCGCTTCTTGGGAGGCAGCAAGGGTACCTCAGTACGATTTTAATTTTTATTTTTGTTGGGATTTTGTTATTTTCATTTTCGTTTGTTTTGTTTTTGGTGGAAAGTTAGGCACGGTGGGAAATCCCGAGTACCCTCGGAGAGGGAAAACTAGGAAGCATGGAAGAGGAAAAGTGTGGGGTGAATACTCGTGTGCAAGTGAGGAAAAACATGCTAATAGCTAGGCACAAAGGCCTCGGGAGTATTTCTCACCCTCTTAAAGTGTTAATTTGATGCTATGAATTTTTGAATGATGAAAAAAATGAAAAAATAAAAAAATTAAAAAAATTCCAAAATTTTTGTGCTTAACAAATTGTGGTGAATGTAATGCTTGTGTGACAAAGTGGAAAAATATTTGAAAAATCTTTGTGAGCCAAAGCATGACACCATCACTTTCGTTGGTTTTCTTGTCGGTACTTTTCGACGGGGTCTTTGAACCAAAGAATAAAATTTTTATTTTATTTTAATTTTTATTTTTAATTTTCTTTATCGTACATAATGTTTTAGTCATCGTTAGGGAATCATTTCCCGGCGATGGATGGATGACGGCCGTCTTGAGGAAAATTAGTCGATAGATGTAGGGTTTGAAACCATAGCTAATTGATGCTTGAAGTTGTTATGTGCTATATATTATTGTAAGAAACTTAAGTATGTTGATGTTGAAGCATGGAAGTGTATAACTTTGTTTGGGAACACTTAGGCTCTTGAATTTGACTCAATATAATTGAAGCTTAATTTTGAATTCTTGTGATTAGGCGAGTAAGAGTCTGGCAGTGTGTCTTGAATTGAGCATATTGCCATGAGTGTAAGAGTTTTGAGTATTCTATGCTATTGTGGATTGTCTAGAACTTGCACAGTGTGTGTGTATGACGAAATGAAGGATGAATTGTAGGAGATGATTTAGGCATTTCTTTGAATTAACTAATTTTTATCCCTCGTTTTACCTACCTTGAAATTAATCCCTGGTGCTTGGGTGAGCCTTTAGCCTATTCTTTGATAGTTGCAACATAAGCTTAATCCTTTTCTTTCATTAACCTTGAATTTGACCCAAAGCTCCTAAGCGCTTGAAGGAAAATCGAAAGAGTAAAGGAGTGAGGAGAATGAAAAAGAAATGAAAAAGTAGCCAAGTTGTAGAAGTTGAGAAAGGTCGAAAGGTGCTTGTGTGAAAATGGTTGATTATTGTTAAGGAGTAAGAAAACAAAGTAATGAAAAAGTTATTTATAGAGCTCCTTCCTGACAAGTCAAAAGTGCTAAATAAAAGGGGAAACAAAAAAGAGGAAAAGAAAACCATCAAGAGATAAAAGGGAAGTAAGGGAAGGGAAGTTATATTAGGGCATGATGTATTAAAGCGCGTAGGAAAGATAGTCACTATTACTTGCTAGACTAGTACCTACACTTTTTGAATTACATTACAACCTACAAAAAGTCTACTTGATCTTACATTCATACATCCTCAAATTAGTGGAGTAAAACACTAAGGGGCAAGCTTATGGGTCATGACATGAAGCATGTGAATTCTTTGTGAGTGAGTGTAATTCTTTTTATATACCCACATGTTGTGATGTAAAAATTGTTTTGTGTGATTGGGTAACTCTCTTTCCTTGGAGCACATGTTTAATGAAGGATAAAATTCATGTGGGATTTCTTAATCAGTTGATTTTGCAAGGTTTGCGAAGTTTGAAGTCGATTCTTGAGGTTAAGAAGTCTTAACATAGTTGTATTTCATAGCATGTTCTATTTTAGCATATCTTCTGTATCATTATAGCCGTAGCTTGAATTAACTTGCTAAATTAGTTATGTAGGACTCTCCATATGCATGATATGTAAAGGTTGTTGGACGAACAAGGCTTTAAGTGTGGGAGTTGTGATCACGGGAAATAACATAGGTCAGTGATACGCTTAACAACTTAAATTAGTCGTGTTGTCTAATTTATTTTATACATTTTCATGTGAGTTTATATAAAAGTGAAGATATGTGCTAACCAACATGATTAGCCTTTGTTTTAGGTTTTTGATGACTTTTGAGGAATAATTCATGAATTGGTGAAGTAGAGGCTTGGAGAAGATAAACACGCGAACGTCGGCAAGAGGAGGCCCAAAACGGCCCACACAACGTGTCGGCAACGTGCCACGCGGGCGAGCTGCAAGACAGCCCCCTAGCAGCGTTAGCTTAGCGTGCCACGCAGCCGAGGTGGCTCCGGGACCAAGGAATTGTGTAGCGCTGCCCAAAGCGGCGTGCCATGTTCCCATCGCGGCAAGGTCTTGAGCCGATTTTGGGGTGATTTCAGTGAGCTTTCGCGATCACCTCCGTGTCACGGGCGGTGCTCCCGTGATACACTGCGTGACACGAAGCCGTTCCACGGCAGGCCAAATTATGCACCTTCTCCATTTACTATAAATAGGACCCTTGCTCCTAATTCCATTTGGAGTCACGATTTGTGCAGGAAAGCGCATAGGAGAGAAGGGAGAAGTGGGAGAACTCATCTAGGGTTTATCAAATTCCCTTCTCATCTACCAATCTCGTGTAAGTATGTAGTTTAATAGTAGATTAGGAGTAGATTAGCATTAGTTTTACTAACATGAATGGCAGAACCCTTCCTCTAGGGTTGAAGCCATGGTTATGATTAGTAATTCTATGATATTGATTTGGGATTAAGTTATTGATTGTTATTTTCGTCTTGCATTCTGATTTGTTGGTTGTTTTATGATTGATCACCATAAAAGCATATTTGTTAGCTTAGGGGAAATAGCTTGAGAAGGCATTACCTAGGTAGGGACAAGAGAATGTAGGGGAGCATGGGAAAGTAATCTCGGGAGAGGTTCCGTGTTTGGATAGAAATATACCTAACACCTTGCTTGGTTGACACACGGGGTTATGAAAGACCATCTTGGGATGTCACATCACCACTGAAAATGTGATTGTGCGGCTAAGTTAGAGTTAAATGGTTAGACGTGCGAAAGTCCCTAATACGTTTCCCGTAAAACGCCACAACATAATTGATTGCCATAGCTAGAAAATTAAACTCCTGGCTCACAATGATACGGTAAGAGGCTAGATTGCCGTGTTTAGAGGCTCGAAAGACCATGAACATGCAATTCCAGTTATGTGAAATAACAATTGATAGTTTCATGCTTATTCCATTGCAAATCGTATGTCGCATGATTAATCGGTTTAACTCTATGTTGCTCCTAAAGTACTTTCGGAAAATATTTCGTTGACCCAAACATAGACTTAAATATCCTTCATCGAAAATGTCTATAACCAACACTTTAGGTATTTAAGATTCACGTTATAAATGGATAGTTAGAGGAATGGGTCGGTCACGTGGGTTCGAAATTCTGGTTCTTAAAAAGAACCACTATATTACTTGCCGCGATCCGTACACTTGAGGGCTCATCATCTTTCCTAAGCGCTTTTAATACATCACGCCCTCATTGCAGGAACTTCCCACTTCCCCTTACTTCAACTTTTTATCCTTGATGGTTTTCTTTTTCCTCTTTTGTTTCCCCTTTTATTTAGGCACTTTTGACTTGTCGGTAGAGCTCTATAAATAATTTTCATTACTTTTTCTGCTCCTTAGCAATAATCAACCATTTCACACAAGTGCACCTTTGACCTTTTTCTCTTCTACAACTTGCTACTTTTCATTTCTTTTCATTCTCCTCCTCCTTTACTCTTTCAGATTTTTCTTCTTCAAGCGCTTAGGAGCTTTGGGTCAAATTCGAGGTTAATGAAAGAAAAGGAATAAGCATGTTGCGACTATCAAAGAATAGGCTCAAGGCTCAACGGGGCTAACTAGGTTAATTTCTCAAAGGTAGGTAAAATGAGGGATAAAAGTGAGTTTCATTCAAAGAAATTCCTAAATCATCTCCTACAATTCATCCTTCATTTAGCTTCATACACACACCGAGCCCAAGTTCTAGACAATCCACACAATAGCATAGAATACTCAAAAACCTTACACTCCTTTGCACATGCTCAATCCAAGACACATTATTGAGACTCTTACTCATTATCACAAGAATTCAAAATTAAGCTTCAATTATATTGAGTCAAATTCAAGAGCCTAAGTGTCTCAAACAATGTTATACCTTTGCATGCTTCAACCTCGAACATACTTGCATCTTACAACCATGTACAACACATAATACGAACATCACGCATCCATTAGCTATGGTTTCAAAACCCGACATCTATCGACTAATTTTCCTCCAGGACGGTCGTCATCCATCCATCGTCGGAAACTTGAGTCCCTAAGACATGACTAAAACGTATACCCAGAGACAAAAGAAAAAATAAAAAACAATCTATCGACTAATTTTCCTCCAGACGGTCGTCATCCATCCATCGTCGGAAACAGTCCCTAACTATGACTAAAACATTATGTACAGACAAAAAGAAAAAAAATAAAAAACAAAATAAAAATAAAAATTTTATTCTTCGGTTCAAAAAACCCCCGTCGGAAAAGAACCGAAAAGAAAAACCAACGGGTGATGAATTCATGCTTGGCTCACAAAGCTTTTTCAAATTTTTCAATTTTCATCACAGAAGCACTTCCTTCACCAACAATTTGTTAAGCACAAAAATTTTAAATTTCCCTGAAATTTCTCTCACCCCACACTTAAATCATGCTATGTCCTCATAGCATCAAATTAACATTTCAAGAGGCGAGAAATACTCCCTGAGGCCTTTAGGCCTAGCTAAAAGCATGTTTTTCCTTCGCTTTACACAGGTGGGTGTTCGACCCCACACTTTTTCTCTTCCAT
>JACEIK010017919.1:0-11458 GCA_018107945.1 Datura stramonium | reverse complement strand
TTATTCTAATAAATATAAAAATAAATTAGTGTGTGTTACACCCTGTAAATGTTAATGATTAGTAAGTGTATGAGTGGATTTGTGATGAATAAAGAGACCATGATGCGTGTAGAAAAAGTCTTGAAAGCGGGGTCCGACGAAACCAGAGCGCACGGGACCAGCGAACACGGGACTAGCGCGACGTGCTAGCCAGCAACGCACTGGCCAGCGCGGTGCACCAGGCTTGCTGGCGCCTTGAGAGATGCGGCGCGGCAAGGAGGTTGGCGCGATAGGCAGCGCGGCACGCCCCTACCACCGCCCTAGTATATATATAAAGCCCTCCTTTCAATTGTAAATCAATTATCAACATAAGCCTTCGTCCAGAGAGAGAGAGAGAGATACGATATTTTCAATAGTTTTCCGTCCGATTACGCTACCAAATACAGTCCAAACTCAAATTAACTTCAGGTATCGAGTTCTAAGCCTTTAGGGAGCATTACTACGGAGTTATTTTCTCGAAATTCGCTCGGAAAATCGAAACTCTATCGAGTAGAAGTTGTCAGAATTGCTCCAAATTGATTCCTAAACGATCATCGGCATCAAGTAAGCATTTCTCCCTTCTGATCTCTCGGGAAATTATAGGTTTTCGACCGTATTTTACGTAGTTGAATTATAGTTGTTATTAATATTAAAAGTTATCATTTTAGGCCGAATTTGGTATTGAAATTTGTCTCTTTCTCCCAACATTACGGTTATATTTGGAAAGGGCTATTGAATATAAATTGAAACTCATCAAATAATCGGGAATCAAAAGCTAAGGTATGTCAAGGAGAATTCCTTCAGCAAGTTTGTTTCTATAACATTGTAATATAGTTTGAATCCTAGTAAGGAGCGAGAAGTATTGTTATTGTGATTAGCTATTGCTGTTAGTTGAGACCAGTACTTTATGTTTAGTTTGGGATTGACTTTGCCCTGTATAGCCTTTCATGACCAACCCCAGGTTACTAGCTGTGTCGTTGCCCACCAGGGGCTATATGACGTCGCTCCAATTGAGCGATATGTCGTTCCAAGGGAAGATGATGAGGCCCAAGGACCTTATACAGTCCATTCCATGGCTGGACTACCAGTTCTATGCCGTATCGGCATCACACTCCCATCGAGCCTAGTGCCCGAGGTGCAGTTATCAGGAGTCCATTAGACTCAGACACAACTATAGTTCAGGGGCCGAGTGGGCTCAGTTGCAGACCCAGGGGACCAGTAGGTTGGCTATAGTTACTATTTGACTCATTTTGACCTTGTTAAGGATATATAGATTGAAGTCTGCTCTCCAAGTCTTATGGGGGCCCCGAGTGGGTTATTCTATACCGTTTGTACCTTCCGGCTTATGAGGGCCAGGTAAGGTTCTTGTTTGTACTATTTACTGATAGATTAGACAGTAGGAAGTTAAGTTATTCAGGTTATATACCTATCCCTTCTACTCAGTTACTTTCAGTTTCATTTCAAGTTTATTCAGTTATTTTCTGTTACTACCTTACATATTCGATACATATTGTACTAACATCCTAACTTGGGCGACCGCATTACTTGCTTATAGGTGCAGATAGACGCGGATTAGGACCCTCCTAGCATCCAGTCAGAATTTGCAGTACAGTCGGCTCCCCTCCTTTGGAGCTAATAGCTAGAAGGTTTACTCTTTTTGTTTGTACAGTATGGGTAGGTCGAGGCCCTGTCTCGACCATTATTGCACTCCGAGAGGCTTGCAGATTTATAGATCCGCTGTGGTTAGTTTGTTGTTTGCTGTGTGGGGCCTATATATATTTTATTTCGTATGATGGTCGTGTGAGGCCTTGTTTAGCCATTAGATAGTGGCCTTGTCGGCTATAGTATAGTCATAGTTGCCTGATTTTCATTTTAGTTATAACTAGACAGCATGGTGGTCTTATCGGCCCGCATAGGATTCCCTTTTATTGATTGTTGTTGTTTAGTTGTTTTTATTTAAGGTGACTATATGGCCTTGTCAGCCGGAGGCTGTATTTACAGCTGAGATATAGCTCGTTGTTTTTTTGAATTGAGTCGCAGACATGCACCAGACGTGCATAAGCCTAGCCAAGTCAGTCAGATTCCAGTGTGGCACTAGGTGCAAGTCATGCCTCCAAGGTGGGGCGTGACAAACTTGGTATCAGAGCAGGTCGTATCCCAGGGAGTCTACAAGCCATATCAAGTAGAGTCTTGTCTATGGATGTGTTGTGCACCACATTCTATAGGCAGGAGGCTACGAGGCATGTTAGGATGGTTACTATTCTTTCTCTTCTAGTCGTGCCATAGAGCTGTGTTGTATAGGGTTGAGTCCCTAAGCTTACTATATTCTGTTTGTCTGTAGAGAAATGTCGGACACGCGACAAACTACGACCTGTAGGAGAAGGCATTAAGAAGGTGATTCAGTCAGAGCCAGCCCGATATGAGGGCAACAAGGAAACTTCATCTCGGTCTCCCAGCAATCTCCGCCACGCCAGGAGCCTTCCAGAGCGGCAGATGTGTCGGCACCACCTCCAGCAGGTCCTATACTGATACCATCAGACTAGGAGGTCAGGAGCGTTGTCTTCATGATAGCTCAGATGATGGTTTCATAGTGTCAACTAGTGGCACCCATGGTTGCTAAATCTTCGGGAGGACCTGGAAGTTCGAGGGTTTTAGAGTTTCTCGCACTGAGGTCCCCACAGTTCACAGGGATGGACCGAGATGAGGACCCTCAGGACTTCTTAGACCAGCTGCAGCGAATCTTCAGGGTAATGCATGCCACGCCTGTGGAGTCAGTTGAGTTTGCTGTATTTCGATTGCGGAACGTAGCAGTGTTATGGTACGAGAGTTGGGAGAGGTCCCGAGGTAGAGATGTTCCCCCTCCGACTTGGTCCAGCTTTTTAGAGGCCTTCTTGGACCACTATTTGCCGTGAAAAATCCGACAGGCCCAGGTAGGTCAGTTTTTTCATCTGGAGCAGGGTTCGATGAGTGTTCGGGAGTATGCTATGAGATTTGACTCTTTGGCCCGATATGCACCAGCTTTCATAGACACTATGCCAACCAGGGTGCACCGATTCATTATGGGGTTGCTTCTAGAGTACGTGGAGACTTGTGTTATAGCTACTCTGCAGGAGGACATGGATATCGCCCGTATTCAGGCATTTTCTTAGAGTATTGAGAGGATCAGGCAACGGCAGCGGGAGATAGAGAGAGAAAATCAGGAGCAGCGCCACAAGGCTAGGCCTAGTGACACTCATGCAGAGTTTCAGGGCGGACCTAGGCCACGACTATCAAGCAGACCACTCAGGCCCCCACCTCCACAGTAGCAGCAGGGTGGTAGACTGGGTCATCGAGGGCAGTCAGGATCCGGCGAGAGCTCTCCGCCATCGGGTTCACAGTAGCAGAGAGGGTCAGAGCAGAGTAGATTCAATGTGCCACCTTGCCCTATCTGTAGTCGATGTTATCTTAGGGCATGCAGATATGGTTCTACAGCGTGTTACACCTGTGGACAAGAGGGTCACATGATGAGAGACTGTCCAGCTAGGGGTCAAAATGATCGGGACTGACAAGACAGATCTTCAGTAGGGTCACGTTCCCCAGCATCTCCAGCAAGGCATAGGCCCTCAGCTCCAGCCGACAGAGGCCGAGGCAGGTCAGGGGCATCGAGTTCAGGCACTGGTCCTGATCGCACTTATGTTTTACTGGGGCAACAGGAGTCAGAGTCATCGCTGGATGTTGTGACAGGTATGTTGGACATTTTTTCTCATTCATTATATGTTTTGATAGACCCAGGTTCCACTTTGTCTTATGTTACACCATTAGTGGCCCGGAAGTTCGGTATAATTCTAGAATTGCTTCAGCGACCCTTTTCAGTGTCTACACCCGTCGGTGATTCTATTATAGCTAAACGAATCTACCAGGGTTGTACAGTAGAGGTTTTTTGTCACCAGACTTTGGCAGATTTAGTGGAACTAGACATGATTGATTTTGATGCAATTATGGGTATGGATTGGCTAGTGCCATGTTATGCCAATGTAGAATGTTGGACCAATATTGTTCGATTTCACTTTCCATAGGAGGTAATGCGAGAGTGGAAAGGCAATGTAGCTACGCCAAAAGGTAGGTTTATATCCTATCTTCGGGCGAGAAAGTTGATAGCAAAGGGTTGTATTTATCATATTGTTAGGGTTTAGGATGTCCAAGAAGAATCCCTGACTCTCCAGTCTATTCCTGTGGTTAATGAATTTCCAGATGAACTCCCTAGCATCCCCTTAGAGAGGGAAATCAATTTTTCTATTGACTCACTACCAGGAACCCAACCTATATCCATCCCTCCATATCGAATGGCTCCTGCTGAGCTCAGAGAGTTGAAAGATTTGTTAGATAAGGGATTTATCAGGCCAATACTCCACCGTAGGGTGCACCAGTTCTGTTATACAAAAGAAAAATGGCTCCCTACGCATGTGTACAGATTACCGAAAGTTAAATAATGTTACCATCAAGAATAAATACCCGCTTCCAGAATAGATAACTTGTTTGATCAATTGCAAGGGGAGAGATAATTTTCTAAGATTAACTTAAGGTCTGGGTATCACCAGGTGAGAGTTCGGGAGAGAGATATTCCAAAGATGGCTTTCAGGACCACGTATGGCCATTTTGAATTCTGGGTCATGTCCTTCCGGTTGACGAGTGCTCCTGCAGTACTCATGGATCTAATGAACAGCATCTTCAGGACGTATTCTAATTTGTTTGTGATATTATTCATTGATGACATTCTGGTGTATTCTCGCTTCGAAGCAGAACACCGAGATCATTTGCGAACAGTGCTCCAGATTCTCAAGGATCACCAGTTGTATGCAAAATTTTCTAAATGTGAGTTCTGTATGAATTTGGTAGCATTTTTGGGTCATATTGTGTCAGATGCTGGTATTCAAGTAGATTCACAAAAGATTGAGGCAGTAAAGACATCGCCTAGACCTATAACTCCAACCGAGGTACGCAATTTCCTAGTGTTAGCTAGGTATTATAGAAGAGTTATAGAAGGATTTTCTATTCTATCAGTGCCTTTGACCAAGTTAACTCAGAAGGTAGCTAAATTTCACTGGACGGAAGCTTATGAACAGAGTTTTCCGGAGTTGAAAAACAGATTGACATCAGCGCCAAAACTAGCTTTGCCGGAAGGTTAAGAGGGTTATACAGTATACTGTGATGCTTCGGGCGTTGAGTTAGGGTGAGTTCTGATGCAACATAGTAAGGTAATTACTTATGCTTCAAGGAAATTGAGGAAGCATGAAAAGAACAATCCCACTCACGACCTGGAGTTAGCGCCAGTAGTTCATGCCTTAAAAATCTGGAGAAATTACCTGTATGGGGTGCACGTGGACATTTTAACTGATCATAAGAGCCTCTAGTACATCTTTACACAGAAAGAGTTCAATCTGCGGCAGCGTCGCTGGTTAGAATTGTTGAAAGACTACGATATGAATATTTTATATCATCCAGGGAAGGCCAATATCAGAGAAACTTCCCTTAGTCGTAGATCAATGGGTAGTTTGGCACATTTGAGGCCCGAACAGTGGGAGTTGGCCTGAGAATTGCTCCAGTTAGCCAGCCTAGCCGTCTAAATAGTGGACTCGGGAGACAGTGGGGTAGTGATTCAGAATATCGCAGTATCATCCCTGGTTGTAGAGGTAAAAGAACGACATTATGAAGATTCTCATTTAGCACAGCTTAGATAAAAAGTACAGCAGGGTGAAATATCAACTTTTGAGGTAACCGAAGACGGGGTCTTTAGATTTAGGGGTCGCCTCTATGTTCCAGATATGGCAAGACTTCGTTAGCAGATCATGGCAGAGGTATGTTATTCCTGTTATTCTCTTCACCCAGGTTCAACAAAGATGTATCATAACATAAAAGAGATTTAATAGTGGCTGGGAATGAAAAAGGGTGTAGTAGAATTTGTAGCACATGCCCTAACTGTCAGCAAGTAAAAACCCGGTGGATAGACACAAGAGATAGCAGTACCTATGTGGAAATGGAAAGCAATCAACATGGATTT
The DNA here is from genome assembly GCA_018107945.1 of Datura stramonium. Taxonomy (NCBI): domain Eukaryota; kingdom Viridiplantae; phylum Streptophyta; class Magnoliopsida; order Solanales; family Solanaceae; genus Datura; species Datura stramonium. The sequence continues at coordinate 5,403 of JACEIK010017919.1, read as the reverse complement.
TGTGACAGGGTTACCCTGTACCAGCCACAAATTTGATTCTATCTGGGTGATTGTTGTCAGATTAATGAAATCAGCTCATTTTCTGCCAATCAGGACCACCTTCTCAGCCGAGGACTATGTTGAATAGTATATCAGAGAAATAGTTCGATTACATGGTGTCCTGAATTCTATCATTTCTGACAGAGGGGCACAATTCATAGCTAGATTCTGGCAGTCATTTCAGAAAAGCTTGGGAACACAAGTTAATCTGAGTACAACTTTCCATCCTCAAACACACGAGCAGGCAGAACGTACAATTCATACGCTCGATGATATGTTGCGAGCGTGCGTGTTATACTTTAGGGGCAGTTGAGATGAGCATTTACCCCTTATTGAATTTGCTTGCAACAACAATTATCATTTGGTAATCTAGATGGCACCGTATGAGGCTTTATATAGGCGGAAATGCAGATCCCCAATCGAATGGTTCGAAGTAGGAGAATCAGAGTTAATTGGACCAGACATGATCCGCCAATCAGAGGAGAAAGTAAAGCTTATCAGAGGGCACTTGCTGATAGCCTAGAGTTTCCAGAAATCCTACTCTGATGTGCGGCGTAAAGACTTGGAATTCAGTCTTGGTGATTGGGTGTTTCTGAAAGTTTCGCCAAAGAAGGGCGTAATGAGGTTTGGTAAAAAGGGCAAACTTAGCCCTAGGTTTATTGGCCCATATCGAATTTTCCAGAGAATAGGCCAAGTGGCATACGAGCTAGACTTACCTCCAGAGTTAGAATTTGTTCACCCGGTCTTTTATGTGTCAATGTTGCAAAAGTGTGTAAGGGACCCGTCTCGAGTTGTGCCACTCAAGGACCTTTAGGTTACTGAGGAGTTATCCTATGAAGAAATTCCAGTGGACATATTAGATCGACAGGTTCGCAGGTTAAGAACAAAGGATGTCGCCTCTGTTAAAGTATTATAGAGGAACAAGAATAAAAAAGAGATGACCTAGGAAGCCGAGATGATATGAATTATAGATATCCTCACATGTCCCAGGATTGATCTAGATTATGCAGTTAAGGTAAGGTTGTTGTTCAGTTGTTATTTTACTGCTTATGTCATCCATTTTGTGCGTAGCTACCCCCTTTTTTTATAGTGTAATGGTTGTTATAGCATCCTGCGAGGTGCCTATGTTGGACTTTTATGTGTTTCAGGTTTCTAGATAGTCCATATTACAAAGGAGACTCTGCTGAAATTTTTCTAAATATTGGGTAAGAGAGTTAACCTAAGAATGACATTTGAGGACGAATGTTCCTAAGGCGGGGAGGATGTTACACCCCGTAAATATTAATGATTAGTAAGCGTACATGTAGATTTGTGATGAATAAAGAGTGACGCGTGTGAAAATGCCTTGAAAACGGGTCGGATGGAACCAGCACACACGGGGCCAGCACGGTGTGGCAGGGAGGTTGGCGCGATTGGCAGTGCGACGCGGCCCCTGCCACCGCCCTAATATATGTATAAAACCCTCCTTTCAATTGTAAATCAATTATCAACATAAGCCTTCGTCTAGAGAGAGAGATAGATGCTATATTTTCAATAGTTTTTCATCCGATTACGCTACCAAACACGGTCCAAACTCAAATTAACTTCAGGTATCGAGTTCTAAGCCTGTAGGGAGAATTACTACGGAGTTATTTTCTCAAAATTCGCTCGGCAAATCAGAACTCTATCCAGTAGAAGTTGTCAGAATTGCTCCAAACTGATTCCTAAACGATCACCGGCATCAAGTAAGCATTTCTCCCTTCTGAACTCTCGAGAAATTATAGGTTTTCGATTGTATTTTACATAGTTGAATTATAGTTGTTATTAGTATTAAATGTTATCATTTTAGGCCGAATTTGGTATTGAAATTAGTCTCTTTCTCCCAGCATTACGGTTATATTTGGATAGGGCTACTGAATACAAATTGAAACTCGTCAGATAATCGGGAATCAGCAGTTAAGTTAGGTTAAGGCGAATTACTTCACCAAGTTAGTTTATATAGCATTGTAATATAGTTTGAATCCTAGTAAGGAGCCAGAAGTATTGTTATTGTGGTTAGATGTTACTGTTAGTTGAGACCAGTACTCTATGTTTAGTTTGGGATTGACTTTGCCCTGTATAGCCTTCCATGACCAACCCCGGGGTTACTAGCTGTATCGTTGCTCGCCAGGGGCTATATGTGGCATGACCCAAACGTACACCCGAATCGTAGACACGGGACAAGGAGCCCCGAGAGACCTCAAGTCGACCCATGGTATGAGCATACATCTAATTCAATCACATAAATGAAAGACTTAACATAAGGAACGTAATCATAGCATAGCATAAGGGAGAATCAGTACTAGACTTATACAACACGACGGAATACAACTTGTAGTTTGATAAGCCTCTAAACATGAAAGGCGAATTGATGGGACAACTCCCCAACTAATCCAACATGCCGAAACTAAAAGGAATAACATAGAGTATGAACATACGACCCTCGAAACATGAGGAATCACCAATAAGCTGATAACAATCTCGGAAGCACTACTGAGGAGGATGAGCCTGAGAACCGGGACCTGTATCATAAGATGATACAACATAGAAAGTATGTGGTCAGTACGTGAAATGTTCTGAGTATGCAAGGAAAGTAAAACGGACATTTAAAACATATATTAAATTCATAAATGATCGTAAGAGTAGGACGTCATGCTCGTATCGTAAATTATAATAACATATCATATGGCTTAAGGTTTTCAAAAAATTCATAACATAACATAATCATAGTCATAATAGAAGTGATTTCCTTAACATGACTTGATTCAACAAACATAATCATAACATGCATAAACCATGAGGAACAGTGGAAGATTCTCTTAACCGACATACCTCACATGAGCACACATGAAGCCCGACTTATAACCCTAGTTGGGAGGGTGTTCGTACCTTGCCAAGGTAGGAACAATGAAGGGCGTGATCACACATTAAAAGGGACATTTGGGCTAGGGATAAACATGAAAGGGTCCCAACATACCTACAGTGGCATGTAGTTCATGAGATCTGGGGCCTAATCGTGAGCCCCAAACCTACTCGGTGTTCGATACTACTCCCAAAACATATATAGTGCTCATAATAATACATACATGAGTTCATGGGCTAGTTAAATAATGATAATCATAAATATGCTTGAACATATGTGAACTAGCCATCACTTGAGGCTTATGGTTCAGCCAAAAACATAATTCATGATTGATAAAATTCATACATACTTGTAGATCATGCATGTAGCTTGAAGTTCATAAGTTTGTAGTAGATAACATAATAAATTCATAATTCATGTTGGGCTTATCAAAACACCAATGGATCAATGGATCATAAATCGATTCATCATGGGGGCATGCATAAATAAGCTTAATTATTTAGAAATGCAAAATAAATAATATTATAATCAATTTAAATTCCAAAGGATGATCAAAATCAGTAGATTATGATAAGATTTCAAAATCACAAGATCCATAATTAAATCATTTAATTTTTATACAAATCAATTACAAAACCCCATGAGTTTTTGATAATTTATAAGTAAAATCATCGAGTAGGAGCATGGGTGTGGAAGGAACCACCCATTGTTGACCTTACATACCTGGAAAAGAACTGATTTCAATGTTCCTTGATTACCCACAAAGGAATTGATGGAAACTTGGAGAAGAAGGTCTTGAATCTCCCTAAAACCTCTCTCAAAGCTCTTGCATGGGAATGGGCATGCATTAGGGACTTAACCCATCTTATCATACTCAGAAAATACACAAAATGACGTAGTTTAGAGCCTTATATCATGAAAAAGTCGAAAATACCCTTAATGAACCTGCCCTGAAAACGGCTAGATTGATCCCACGGGTGGGACTAACGGGTCGTTGGAACCAACGACGACCCGTCATGTCCCTCATTGAAACCACTACTGATAGCCCATTCTCAGAACCAAACAACGGATCATCTGGACAACCCGCACCTTCAACCAAAGACTCATCACATTGCCCGTGGTTAGCCCCTTGAACCTTGGCATCTCATCTCCTGAAGGGTCATACCACAACCCGTCACCACAAACAACGAACCTTTTTCCCCCCCGTAGAGTCCACTTGAAAAACTAAAACTCAAAAAAAGACCATAACCAACAACTCATGGTCTATTCTAACAGATCGTTGGGACGTCGTTTGAAAGTCACCTGGGAAAGCTAACTCCTTCCGACGACTGCTAACGACGACTCGTTGTTTCCCACAACAAGTCATCATATCTCCCGTGGTTTGAACTGTCACCCAGCTTTGCCCAACCATGACTCGTTACAACGACCCGTGGTATGTCACCACGAGTTGTACCTTGACTCGTCTTGAGACATTTTTTCCAATTTTCTACAGTTTTCAATTTTTCACTTCCGGGTCTACTCCTACACACTTTCGGGGTATTACAATATCTCTCCCTTGGGAACATTCGTCCTCGAATGTTAGAAACAAGTAGAAATCGGAGACATACAATTGTCATACTCAAATTCTGACTATTTTAATCGAAATTTTCACGTAATGACTACCTCCGAATAAAACCACATAACTGAACTGATCTCATACTTCACATACACATTCATACACATAAAAGAAACTTGTACACATGAACTGAACATGAAAACTAGGCAGAGTGATAGGGAAAAAACTGGTACCTCAAGTCGAAACTGCGCCGGTGAGAACAAATATGGGTATCTAGCCCTCATATCCGCTTCGGCTTCCCACGTAGCTCCCTCAACATGCTGATTTCTCCATAAAACCTTAACTGAAGCTACTTATTTATTTCTTAACTTCTGAACTTGACGATCCAAGATTTCAATGAGAATTTCTTCATAACGGAGGCTGTCTTTTACCCCAATGCTGTCTACCGGACTACCAAGGATGGATCACCCAAACACTTTTTCAAAAGTGACATATAAAAGACGGGATGAACTAAAGATAACTCCGATGGAAAGTCCAACTCATACGCCACCTTACCAACTCTTCTCACAACCCGGTAGGGACCAACATAGCAGGACTGAGTTTTCCTTTCTTTCCGAACCGCGTGACTCCCTTCATGGGAGATACCTTTAGAAATACCCAGTCGCTCAAAATCTCTCCTCCTCACATCCGCATACGATTTCTGACAACTCTGAGCGGTTTTCAACCAGTCCCTTATCAACTTGACCTTTACCATGTCCTCATAAACAAAATTAGGTCCTATCATGGCTGCCTCACTGTTACACCCCGTAAATTTCTGGCACCTAGATAGCCTATTCGTGTGTTGGTTAAGAGTATTTGAAAGCCATACATGCTAGAAAAAGGCCCGGGGAAAGATCGGACAAGCGCTAAGTCGGCGCGTCGCAAGGCA
>JACEIK010017917.1:0-11464 GCA_018107945.1 Datura stramonium | reverse complement strand
AGTCCAGTCCCTGTGGGATCGATACTTGGCTTACTTGAGCCACTTACTACTTGTTCGACCATGTGCACTTGCGTGTAGTCATCCAGACAGCCGAACAGTAATGAAGTCCATATTGTTCTCTTCCCACTTCCAAGTAGGGATGTTGGTGTCCTAAAGCGTACCTCCAGCTCTTTGATGTTCGACCTTTACCTATTAGAAAATCGGACACTTAGCCACAAATTCCGCTATGTCCTTCTTCATGATATTCCACCAATAGACTTCTCGTAGATCACGGTACATCTTGGTGGCACCTGGACGGATAGAGTGTTGAGAGACATGAGCCTCGCTCAACATCTGCTTTCTCAAGTCATCCACAGCCAGAACACATAGTCGGCCCTAATATCGGAGTACACCGTCTCCCTCTTAGGAAAAAACCTCTACTTTATGATTTCGGACTGCTTCTTTTAACTTTACTACGATTGGATCCTCATCTTTCCTTGCTTTAACTTTCGTCACCGATGAAGATTCCGACCCATTCTAGACAATAATGCCACCATCCAATGAATATGTAAGGTGAACTCCTAAACGAGAAAGCCTATGAACATCCTTCACCAACTCCTTTCTCCCAATCTTGACATGGAACACACTCTCGATGGACAGCCTGCTAAGAGCATCCGCCACTACATTGGCCTTGGCTAGATGATAAAGGACACTCATGTCATAGTCCTTGAGAAGCTCTAGCCATCTCCTTTTATGCAAATTCAGGTTCTTCTGAGTAAACACATACTGAAGGCTCTTGTGATCCATGAACCCTTCAGCATGCACTTCATAAAAATAGTGCATCTAAATCTTCAAGAAAAGCACCATTGCTGCCAACTCTAGGTCATGCATCAGATAATTCTTCTCATGAATCTTAAGTTGATTAGAGGCATACACAATGACCTTATTGATAACGCTCAAAACATACCCTCCACCGAAGTATGAAGTGGACGTTGTCAATAAAGAACCCAACTAGAGGTTGGAGTCTAACCCACAGGGAATATGGAAGAGCTAGACTACTGCCGGTAAGTGAACTTTGTTAGGTAGTTACTCTAAAGTGGGGGATTTAAAGAGAATAATAACTAAAAAATGATGATTAGAATTGTGTTGCAAAATCAAGAATTAAAACTAACTAGGGTTTGTGTTTCCCATGGGTTCATAACTGCTTCGGGTATACACAAGTGATCAATTCCAATGCTTTACTTGTAGGACTGATAACTAGGGTTCATCCAAATGACCGGTTCATCCCCATTGGATTATTATACTCAATCATCGGGTCAGGTCTCATTAGCGATTGAAAACTAACCATCTTCAATTTGTCCCAAATATAACTATCCTGCAACTATAGCTCAAGTTAATACAATGATCATCAAGACCAAGACTTTGTTGTAATTCTCTTTTCCTAATCTACCTCTCTAGACTCAAGCAAGTAAAGAATTCGGGCAAGTCTTAACGTTGTACACCGTTAAGAAATGTTAAAGCATGAAGAGAATACAATACAAGTGTTTTTCATTGATTTTGAATCACTTTTGTGCAACCCTAGCTTGTTAATCCCCCATGGTTCCCATAACCCTAGCTATGGAGGTTTTAGCCTCTCATAGTTGCAAGGTTGTGATTCGAATTCATTATTAAATACATAAATCAATACTTACAATCCTAGATGAAAGAAAAACTTGGTTGATTAAATCTAGAAATTATCAATAACAATTCACAAGATCAAGAAGAAAATCAAGAAAAGGTTGATCATAAGTTAATCAACTCTATTCTATGTTCTCTCGTGATTTTCTAACAAAAACTAACAATGTCTAAATAAATCTGATCTTCTCTAATGAAAATAAAACATAAAACGTATTTATACAGACATAAAAATTCTTTTCCTAAGCTAATAGGGTAAACTTCCATATCTGCTGCCGCTCGAGCCACGACCAATCCTACGACCCGTAGCAGGCTTGTATGGGTTGTACCTATTGTCCGTAGTCTTTATCTTGATGAAATTCGGCTAAGTGTTGAGCCTTGGTACGACTCGTACACTCTTCCTATGATTCATACTGTGCTTCCCTGGCTTGACTCTGAAACTTTGCAATTTTTCTGAAGTTCTTCACGAGTACTATGGTATGGCTCGTACCTTCATTCCACGACTCATACTGTCTATCCATAGCAGGAGTCAGCCTCTTGTGAAAATCTTATGAATCTTATCATGAATTCTTTACCACAATCCGTACAAGTTGTGTACAACTCGTACTGAGAATCGTATGATGCTCATCTTCATCCTTAGCCTTCTGAGAATCGTCGTGACCCATGGCTTTACATTTTCCCAAGCAACGACGCCACTTTTTTGATAATGCTCAAAACATACCCCCTATCGAAGTATGAAGTGGACGTTGTCAAAAAAGAATCCAACTAGAGGTTGGGGTCGAACCCACAGGGAATATGGAAGAGCTAGACTATTGCCGGTAAGTTAACTATGTTAGGTAGTTACTCCAATGTGGGGGGTTTAAAGAGAATAATAACTAAAAAATGATGATTATAATTGTGTTGTAAAATCAAGAATTTAAACTAACTAGGGTTTGTGTTCCCCATGGATGCATAACTGCTTTGAGTAAACACAAGTGATCAATTCCAATGTTTTACTTGTAGGACTGATAACTAGGGTTCATCCAAATGACTGGTTCGTCCCTATTGGATGACTATACTCAATCACTGGGTCAAGTCTCATGAGCAATTGCAAACTAACCGTTATCAATTTGTCCCACATATAATTATCCTGCGACCACAACTCAATTTAATACATTGATCATCAAGACCAAGGCTTTGTTGTAATTCTCTTTTCCTAATCTCTACCTCTCTAGGCTCAAGCAAGTAAAGAATTTGGGCAAGTCCTAACGTTGTACACCGTTAAGAAACGTTAAAGCATGAAGAAAATACAATACAAGTATTTTGCATTAATTTTTAATCACTTTTGTGCAACCCTAGATCGTTAATCCATCATGGTTCCCACAACCCTAGCTATGGAGGTTTTAGCCTCTCATAGTTGCAAGGTTGTGATTCAGATTCGTTATTAAATACATAAATCAATACTTACAATTGTAGGTGAGAGAAAAACTTCATTTATTAAATCTGGAAATTATCAAGAACAACTAACTAGATCAAGAAGAAAATCAAGAAAAGGTTGATCACAAGTTAGTTAACTCAATTTTATGTTCTCTCGTGATTGTCTAACAAAAACTAACAATGTCTAACGAAATCTGATCTTCTCTAATGAAAATAAAACATAAAATGTATTTATACAGACACAAGAATCCTTTTCCTAAGCTAACAGGGTAAACTTCCATATCTGCTGCCGCTCGAGCCACGACCAATCCTACAACCAGTAGCAGGCTTGTACGGGCCGTACCTGCTGTCCATAGGTCTTTAGCTTGCTAAAATCCAGCTAAGTGTTGAGCCTTGGTACGACTCATACTAACTTCCTACGATTCGTAATATGCTTCTGTGGCTTGATTCTGAGACTTTGCAATTTTTCTGAAGTTCTTCACGAGTGTTATGGTATGACTCGTACCTTTATTCCACGACTTGTACTGTCTATCCATAGCAGGAGTCAGCCTCTTATGCAAAATCTTCTAAATCTTTTCACGACTTCTTCACCACGATCCGTACAAGCTTTATACGACTCGTAATGAGAATCGTATGATGCACATCTTCATCCTTAGCCTTCTGAAACTTCTCACGAACAGCAGTATGAATCGTAGAACCTTCCTACGGCTCGTACTGTGAACCGTGAGATTGTGAATTGAGCCTATTTTGTACACTTTCAGGCTATATTTTTCACATTTTTGCTCCAACACCAATTTATCATGTAACCAAAAGAAAAGTTCCTTATATTCATATAAATATACCTAAGTCCATGTTTTTTTCTTAGTTTGAAGCGTCGAAAGTGCTGTAATCTCATAGCACATCACTTATCATGTTGCATCAACACACAACCGAGACCAACCCTAGAGGCATCACAATATACAATGAAATCATTTGTGCCCTCCGGTAGGGTCAATACTGGGCTAAAGTGAGTTGAGTCTTTAACTCCTGAAAACTCTTCTCACAAGCCTCCGACCACTAAAATTTGACTTTCTTCTGGGTCAACTTAGTCAACAGTGCTGCAATGGATGAAAATCCCTCTACGAAACTTCTGTAGTAGCCAGCTAAACCCAAAAAGCACCTAATATCAGTATGACTGATAGGTCTAGGCTAATTCTTCACCGTTTCTATCTTTTGAGAGTCTACCTGCATACCCTTACTAGACACCACATTACCTAAGAATGCTACTGTGTTTAGCCAAAACTCACACTTTCTGAATTTAGCAAACAACTGACGATCCTTGAAAGTCTGCAACATAATCCTCAAATGAGCGGCATGCTCCTCCTCGCTCCGAGAGAATATGAGAATATCATCTATGAAGACAATCACGAACATATCCAAATACTACTTGAACACCCTGTTCATAAAATCCATAAAATCTTTAGGAGCATTCATTAGTCCAAAAGACATGACTACAAACTTATATTGACTATACTGAGTCCTGAAAGCTATCTTCAAAATATCACTCTCCCTAACTCTGAGCTGATGATAGTCAGATTTGAGGTCTATCTATGAAAAGTACTTAGCACTTTGAAGCTGCTCAAACAAATCATTAATCTTGGGGGGAGGATACTTATTCTTGATTGTGACCTTGTTCAACAATCGATCGACGCATAACCCAAGGAAACCATCTTTCTTTCGAAAAAAGAGAACTAGAACACCCCATGGTGACTTACTAGGCCTGATGAAACCTTTATCTAGGAGATCTTTCAACTATTCTTTCAAATCCTTTAGGTCGGCTAGAGCCATTATGTAAGGAGGAATAGATATGGGTTGCGTATCAAGGAGAAGGTCAATTCCAAAGTCAATCTCCCACTCGGAGGGGGGGGGGCTCCTAGTAGATCATCTGGGAACACCTCTAGATACTTACATACAACAAGAACTGACTGAAGAGTCGGGCTCTCGAACGAAGAATCTTTGACCCGAACTAGATGGTATACATTACCCTTGTAGATCATCATTTTGGCCTTAAGATAGGAAACAAAGCGACCTACAGGCATAACTGAACCACCCTTTCACTCTAGGACTGGTTCACCCAAGAAATGGAACTCTACCATACAGGTTCTATAATTGACCGAAGCACAACAAGCATGCAACCAATCCATATTGAAGATAAAATCGGAATCGATCATATCTAACTCCACTAACTTAGCTGAGGTGAATTTCTGAAGAATCATTATAGGAAAATTTCTGTATACCCGTCGAGCTAAAACTGACTTATCGACAGGAGTAGAGACTGAGAAGGGTTCTAGTAGGATTTTAGGATTGACATCGAAACTAACAGCAACATAAGGATTCATGAAGGATAATGTAGCCCCTAGGTCTAATAATACATAAACATCCAGATGGAATACTCGTAACATAGCAGAGACTACATTGAGTGAGCACTCCTACTCCTGACGAGATGAAAGTGCATAGAACCTGTTCTGGCACTGCCCGCCCACTGCACTAGAAGAGGCGGGTTGCTGAGATGAGCGAGATTTTAGAGCTGCTAAGTGGTGGCTAGGGCACAACCTCTATTGTCACCCTGTCTACCTGAGGGGCAATCTCTGAGCATATGTTCGATTTTCCACACCCAACAACCATGGGAGCCAACCAAGAACTCTCCGGGGTGCTTACTACCATACTTCCTACAAACTGAAAAAGTATGCTCCTCTTTCATGCTCCTTTGACCCTAGAGCCCGACGCTCTGCCTTATGATCTCATCGATGTCTAAATGGAATTTTGGCTAATAATGGAGTGGGGGCTAATGACCTCTGGTGGGACAGAAGGCAATGTCCACCACCAAATCTCTACTAGAAATGCCCATAGCTCCCTATCCTAGTCCCCTTAGCTTCATATTCTATGCCTCTATCTACTGGGTATATATTATCAGTTGGGAGATATCTATGTCACTAATCAGCATGGTAGTCCTACACTCCTTGACCAATGAATCTGCCACCCTATTCACGAACTTTCTCATATGAGCCCTCGAATTAGAAATCATCTCCCAGGCATACTTCTATAGCTGGGTAAACTTTAGGGAATACTCTTGAACATTCATGTCATTTTTCTTCAAGTTGACGAACTCTGCTGCCCTAGCTTCCAAGGGGAAGAATCTATCTAAGAAAGCCATAACAAACTCATCCCAACCAACGGGTATTGCACCAACTCCCCTGCTCTCTTATTACTATCGGAACCATATATGAGCAACCCCTTTGAGCTAATAGGAGGCCAAATATGCACTATCCTCTCCTGAAACACGCATCACCTGGGTAATCTTCTGGACCTCCTTAATAACTCCTGTGGGTGCTCATCCACCTTTGACCCATGAAACGCAGGTGGGTTCATTCTGATGAAGTCTCGCACCTTAGTCGCCGCCGCATTCTCATTTTTGTTCACATGAGCCACAGCCTGCTGGCTTACCTAGGTGGTATGGCCTGTACTAACATCTGTAATGCAGCCTTAAACTCTAAGTAATCTACTCCAACAAGTGATTAGTTGGAGCTGGTGGGGCTGGCTAATGCCCAGCTCCATTGCCATTGCCATTTCTTCTTCCATTGACTCAGCTAGGAGGCATGTTTCTAAAAATGCGTATAACACAAGTTAGAGGAGTAGACAGAGGTACTTCATCACACAAAATGGATTATGAAAGAAGGAAAATTTCCTAAAACATTTCGTAGCCTCTTCCCCATAAGTGTAGCGCGCTTCTCACCCATGGAAAACACTCTACTTAATGCGGCTTTTGGACACCCTAGGACACCTAAATCTTTGCTCTAATATCAAGTTTGTCACGATCAAGTTGGAACCCCGGACCGAGACAAGAGACCTAGAACTACGAATGACATAAACGTAATATAAGCGAAAGTCCACATAACATAAGGGAATGACTGTAAACACAAGCCAACATCACTGAACCATCTACATATAGCTGTCTGAAAAACCTCTAAATATCTGATGAGCTGATGGGATAACACGCTTAACTAGCTTGCTAAGTCTAAACTAAAAGACATAAAACAAAGAGACATAATCAAAACTGACGTTCCGGGATCATGAGGACTCACCAAAACTGGAATCAAACTAAACTAAAACGGGAGCGAGCTAACATTGGGACTGAATCTGATCACCCGAACCTATATTATGAGAAGATATATAATAGAGTATACGTTCATTACTTGGAATGTACTGAGTATGTAGATAAGGTAAAACATGCTAGTAAAACGATAGTCTGAAATCATGAACAGAAATTAAGATAGAACATGAGCGTAAGGGCAACATGCTAAAAGCCATACTCTTGAAATAATCATAATCATGAGCTATTCATGATAAGATGTTCATAATGACCTAAGGTTTAGAAATAGAATCATGTTGTGTACCATTCTTGAAATCATAAATAAAAACTCATAAATTGATCAATGGGTCAAATATTCTATAAAACATAACATCATAAGTCATGAACATGAGTAACTGAAAACATAAGAAACAATGGGAGGTGTCGTCATAACTGACACCATCATGATAGAGCTTATGCGATACCCCAACTATCTCGTTCAAGTGGGCAGAGCCATCCTAAGCCTTTCCAAGACAAAGAACGATGAAGGTCACTATCACTGATGTGTCCTCGGGTAGGGGAAACACTCTCTTGAAAGGTCCCAAAAAAATATATACCTACGGTGGTGCGTAGTTATGAGTCATGGGTCCTCGGAATCCTTGACCTACTCAGTGCTAGACACTAATTCCAAAACATGCATGTTGCTCATAATCATATTCTCAAAACACAACTTAAATCTGTTTCTTAGGAGTCTTTTTAAACTCATCTAGAAAGTCTTAGCTAGAAATTATGGTGAAACATACTTGACTTTACGTGGGCTTTCCCAAATCATGAAATCATACATACTTGAATAATGCTTCATAATTCGAAATCATGGATCATAAGTTTAAGAATTCGTAAATATACATGCATACTTTGATAATTTATTATACTAAGAATCATGGTCTCATAAGCTTGAAATTCATAAATCATGCATAGTAGGGAAAAATCATAATAAGCTTGAAATCATCAATTCATGAGGAATTTGAGAGTTATATCTTCCCTAATAACTATAGTTCATCAACTGGCATATGAGAGAATCGAACCAATAGAGATAGCATGGATAATTGCATTAAATTGGATTAAACCTTAAAATTTCAACATAACATGCTTGGAGACTTGAAATCATAGAATAGGGATGAAATTGGGAATGAGGATGGAAGAATTTTCCCCATTCATAACCCTACATACATGGGCTTGAAGAATCATCAACTTGATTGGAGACCAAAAGGGAATTGAGATGAACATAATGAAACTGTAGTAAGGGGATTTGATGTTCACTTAGGGGTATTAGGAGTAGAATGATGGTTTAGGATGATTGAAGCCGTTAAAAACACCCTTTAGGAGGCTTGAAAATGAATTAGTTTAGATGTTAGAAACTTAGAAATTACGAAAGCACCATTAATGATCCGACAGGAAATAACTCACTGCTAGATGCAATGATTTTATGTGTGTTTACAGCACTTCGACGCTTAAAACTGGAAAAATAGAGGACTTAGATGTGTTTATATGGATATGAAATGCTTTTACTTTGTTTTCAGGGAAAATAGGTATTGGAGCTGAATTGTGCAAAAGATTGAGAAAAATGCAAAAAAGAGATTTAGTACGGATTGTAGTACGAGCCGTACTAAGAATCATGAAAAGGTCTAGGAGAAAGTAATGAAGAAAAGTCAAGTTACAGCTCATGGTACGAGTCGTACCATGGCAATCATGAAAAGTTCTAGAAGAGATTCACATAGACCAAGTATCCCGGTACGGGCGGCACTCACAAGTTGTCAAATCTACGTAAGACCCATACCAAGGAACTGATGTTAAGACCAGAAGAATAGATGACTGGGAGAACTCAAGGTACAAGAAGTACTTATGGATCGTGGAATGAAGGTACGAGTCATACCATGCCATCTGTGAAAGTTTACAGAAGATGCCAGCAATTGCTAAATCAAGCCACGGGAAGATTGTACAACTCGTAGGTTCTTGGTACGAGTCATACCATGTCTCAACACTTAGCCAGAATCAGTAGAAGCCAGCCAATGTACGACTCAAGGTATGACTCGTATAATGCTGTTACGTGTCGTAGGTGAAGGCTACATCAGTTTTGGTAGTTTTCCCTGTTTTCTTAGAAGAAGTTTTCAACTATTTTTATAAATACTTTTTAGATTATTTTGAGTAGGAAGAGATGATAGAAGTGACTAAGAGACATATTAGCGACAAGTTGTTGTGAGTTTTAATTCAAGTCTTGGAGATTTTTTCTTGAATTTCTTCTTTGTACTTGGATTATTCAATATCAATTCTTGTAATATTCAAAGCAGGTTTTCTTTCAATCATCATTGTTAGTATTTAATAATGTATTTGTCTATGAATGTTAATAACAATCTTGAAAACATGAGAGGTTAAAATCTCCACAACTAAGGTTATGGGAACCATGGTGTATTAATGAAATAGGGTTACACAAAGTGATTCAAAATCAATGCTAAACGCTTGTATTGTATTTTATTCATCTTTAAACATTTATTAACAAAATGCAACGTTAGGACTTGCTTGAATTCTTTACTTGGTTGAACCTAGAGATGTAGTGATCAGGAAAAAGAATTAAAACAAGTCCTTGATCTTTATAGGTCATTGTATAACTTGAGCTGCGGTCACAAGATATTTAATTTTAAACAAATTGATAATGGTTAAATTGAAATCTCTCAGGAGACTTAACCCGGTAATTGAGTATAGTAATCCAATAAGAACTAGTTGTTTGGATGAACCCTAATTATTAGNGCATTGAATACCTATTAATTCAAATCTTTATAAATAACAACTGATTTTAAATCTTGTTTTACAACTATTTTCTATAAATCCCCCAATTTGGAGATAACATACCAAAAAGCCTAAATACCTGCATTAGCCTAGTTCTTACCATATTTTCTATGGGAACAACCCTAACCTTTGTTGGATTCTTTATTGACAACTTCTGCTTCATACTCTGTCAGGAGTGTCAGTTTGAGTGTTATCAAAAAGTGGCGCCATTGTCGGGGAATACGACTTAAGAATAGATTAATTTCTTGTGTTTAACTTTTAGTTGTTATTTCCTCATTTATGTTTTTTTTCTTTTTGACACCCACAGGTTGTCTCTTAGTGAATGCCAAGTACTCGACGGAGAAAAAAACCCCTAATTCCTCTTAATCTTAAATTAGAGCGAACACTGTGAAGAATTGAGAACCAGGAGCAAAGAGAGGCTCATCTTACTGAAGAAGCTAGGAAAGTCGTGCTAGCTTGGCAAGCTGCACTTCAGGAAGTAGAGGATGCTCGAGATGTAGTTGTAAATGTTGGCCTCCATGGAAAGGGCAACAGAGGCCAGAGATATGCACCTCAGTTCTTTGATGAGGACGACCTAGATATTGATGAAGTCGGATCAACTGGAGCTATCGTACCGCAACGTTTTCCTGCTGGGGAAAAGTTTGACATCATTAGCACCATGATACAGTTGCTGAATATGAAAGGCTGTTTAGTGGTCATGCAGTGAATGATGCCAACCTGAACTTGATGAACTTCGTTGGAATATGCAAGGCGTAGAGGTTGCCCGATGTAAGTTAGGATGCAATAAGGCTGAGACGCTTCCCCTTCTCTCTTTCTGGAGAGGCCACTCTATGGTTATTAGAGTTTCCTAACGACTCCATTACCAACTTGAGGGAGCTCAAATAGTCTTTACTAGCGAGGTTCTTCCCACCCTCCAGGATGCTACAACTTAAGGATAAGTTATACAATTTACGATAACTGAAAATAGAGGCACTTCATGAAACCTGGATGAGATTTAAAAAGAAGCTGACCAAGTGCCCAAACCATAAAATTCTTGATGATAGTTTGTTGGTGATTTTTTACAGGTCATTTAATAATAGCACAAAAGTTATAGGGGATACTGTGGCAAGAGGAGCTCTGATGAGTCACACGTGGGAACAAGCTACCACTATCCTTAACAGAGTGACTAAGACTAATAGGGCCTAGCACACCAGGGAAGTGGAAGTAGCTGCAGGAATGTATGTTGTTGGTATGACTGCAGACCAATAAAAGAAGGAGGAGGAGCGTGATTAGGAATTGGCCCACATGTGTACATCATTAGTGTTACACCCCGTAAGTTCTCGACATGTAGATGGCCTATTCGTATGTTGGTTAAGAGTTTTTGAATGCCATACATGCTAGAAAAAGGCCCGGGGAAAGACCGGATAAGTGACACGTCGAACCATCGCAAGAGAAGGCTGGCAG
>JACEIK010017916.1:0-11467 GCA_018107945.1 Datura stramonium | reverse complement strand
CTTGAAGAATCCTTAGTATTGAGAGAGAGGAGGAGGAAGGGTTTTGAGAGTTATTTGATGTAGAATAAGGGTTTAGGCTAGTTACCCCCTTAAAAACATCCCATACCATGCTCAAAATGATGTAGTTTAGGAGTTAGAAGCATAGGATTTCACGGAAACACCTCTGAAAAAATGCAGGAAAAATTCCACCTACAGTCCCAGGGGGAACTCCACGATTTGTAGGGAGGACAACAGCTCGTGGTGTCGTGAAGTGCACTAGATAACTTCTCAAAAGTTCCCCCGACTCAACTGATTACTTAATTCATGAGTCGTGGTCTACCACGAAGACTCGTGGCCTTCATTCGTCTTCCCCAATTCCTAGGACCCTATTTAGGAACTCCAGCCTCCACCCAACGGCCAACATAACGAGTCGTTACCTGGTACGATGACTTGTTAGGTCGTCCGTGATCATTGGACTTGCTACACCTCTAGACTGCTCCTCACGGGTCTGACCACAACTCATGGGGTCACCAAACGAGTTGTCCCCTCACTACTTCTATGCCAAAATTTCTGCCATTTATTTGAATTCTTTCTTTAAGTCTGGATTCTGATATTAGAAACATTCGGAGTGTTACAAACCCAGTACATTTGTAATGCCCCGAAAGCCCTAAGACCAGACCCAGGAGTTTAAATGGTGAAAATAGGATTTTCTACATCAAGTAACCGAACAAGTCATTACATCAAGTATCCGAACAAGTTCATCCTGTGACCTGTAAGGATGACCATGAGTCATTAACTGACTTGTGGTGATGAGTTTTGACTTTTGCGGAAATTTTCTGCTGGGGTGACCACAAGTTGTGGTCATCCCAATCTACTGCTAGGTCACTCGTAGTCAAAGGATGGCTGAAGAGGATACATGGAGGGTGCAATTTAACGGCCCTTACCATGACTCATTGGGAAGCACCACAAATTGAGGTGCCGCTAGTGGTGATCCGCCAGTTACTTTTGGCAATGTAGAGGATGAGAGGTGACCATGGATGTAAGAATGACATGTTACAGTCCCATGTGGTGAAAAGTGTTGAGTTTTTGGTAGTGTAGGACAGTTGGTGTCTATGAGTCGTGCCTTGATGACTACTGTCTAGTTGCTCGCTGGGATTGGTACTGTTTTTCTTTGCGAGTTTATTAAGGGCTTTTCTGTAATTCCCCCGATCCTAACCCCTAAACTCACGCCGTTTTTAAGCTATGAATAGTGAGTTTTAAGAGTTGTAAGTTCATTCTAAGCTATTCTTATTGATGCATGCAAGCTTAGGTTCTAAAAAGGTGATCGTTTAATTTCTTCAAAAGTTCTTCTCAATCCTTCCTCGAGCAATCAGAGATGCTGTAACCGACTCCCCTGCATGTGGGGTTATGAATGGGTGAATTTGTTCACACCCATGCCAAATCCTCTAATTCATGAGAATCAATATGTTGATCCTATGATTTACCTAATGAATGAATTTCCTAAGCTACCATGGGCATGAACTAAGCATGTTTCTATTGTTGAATTATGATTCATGGGCAAGTTTTACAATGTTTTCAATTATAAACCATGTTTTCATGTTTTATAAATTATGATGCCCATCCATGAGAGTTCATGAAAAGCTGAGATCTATGATGTATGTTCAACTATGGTGAGAAATTTATGATGAAAAGCATGTTTTCACATTACCCATGTATATGATCATGTTTTTCAAGTGAATCAATTACTTTCAAGTATAAGCCAAGTATTGGGCATGCCAATATGTTCAAGTATAATTTTATGATTACATCGAATTAGCTTACTACATGATTTTGGAGTCAAGACTTAATTGTGTTCAACTGTGTTATGGTTTACAAAGGCTCCTCATGTATGATTTCAAATTTTTATATGTATATCATTATTCATCTTCATCACTATACGATGGCCGCCTCATTGAAAAACAATGGAGTGCATTTGCATGTTCTCGGGAGTAGTGTCTAGCACCGAGGCAGGGGGCTAAGGGTTAGTCAACCCTATGCCTCAGAACTACGAGCCAACGTATATATGATCATGGTAGCGTCCTTAGCCCTGGCAAGGCTTTGGGTGGTTCTTGCCCACTGAGTGTGATAGCGTCGGGACCATGTAAGCTCTATTGCGGTTATATTAGTTATATGGCAGGTCTCCTATTGTTCCTCATTACTTAGTTATGCATGTTTATCATTCATGATATATATATATATATATATATATATATATATATATATATGTCCTAAAGAAGGTTTTACCAAATGTTAAGTTTTAATTATGATTATCAGATTTCATCTTTATGTCATTTGATTCAGTTATGATGTCCAAATATGTTCACCATGGTTTTAGAAAATAGCATGCAAGCCCAATTCTCAGATTCTTATCTTTTTAATGTTTTATATTATGCATTTTTCAGTGATTTTATCTACTTAAGAAATTTTACTTACCTTTTATATTCGGTACATTCCACGTACTGACTGCATAATCTAGGTTGTATCATTTTATGATACAGGCTCCGATCTGCAGACTTAGCCTGGTCACTAGTTAGCTTTTGGAGTTAGCATCCGCTTCTGTTGTTGAGTCCTCATTTGTCGAGAACCCCTTTCTATTCAGTTATGTAAACGTATTTTTTCTGTTTTATACTTAGAGAGTTATTTGGGGTCTTATCCCATCAACTCACTAGAATTAAAGGATTTTCAGACATAGATTGTATTTAGCTTCGACTACATGTATATTCATATTTTATGTTATGTTTATGTTACACCCGTAAATTCTCGATGTGTAGATGGTTTGTTTGCATGTTGGTTAAGAGTTTTGAATGTCATACATGCTAGGAAAAGGCCCGGGGAAAGACCGGATAAGAGACTCACAGCCATCGCGGATACAGTGGGGCAGAGCCTCGCGATGGCAGTGTGTCACTGAGTCTCTATCCAGCTCAAGTATATAAACCCCTCACTTCGGTTTTTTATGATATAACCTATATAATTTCCAGAGAAACTATGGGAAAATAGGGAGGAATGAGAATCGCTTATAATATTCATCCGATTACGCTGTCAAACGCGTTCCAAACTCAAATTAACTCCAGATACCGGTATTACAAGAAGGAGCATTCCTTTGGGCGTATTTAATTATGGAAATTCGCCGGCGAATCATCGTGATACCGAGCTAAGGTAAGTAGAATTGCTCCAGATTAGTGTCAATATGCTCTGAGCTCCTAAAGTGAGTATTTCCTTCTGGACTTTCGAGAAATAGCGAGTTTTCGACCGTTTCTTCCGATAAGCCAAAGATTGGGCTATATATATATTGAAAGTGATATTTCTTTCAGAATATTAATGTATTTAGTTCTAATTGACATATATATGAATGCAGTTAGAGAAATAGAAGAAATATTAATCGAGCTACACCAGTTAGTCGAGAAATCTAGTTAAGGTATGTAAAGGTTGTTCCCTAAGTAGTTAGTAATCCAATATAGCAAATAGCGTGAACTATAGAAGAAAGGACCTAGAAGTCAAATTGAGTTCAGCATGAATCCAACAAGCATGTTTTATAATATTATGTTATATTCAGAATAAAATATATAGTAGAGCAATATCAGACAGCCAGATAATATTTCAGATACAATATAGCTCAAGATGATAATCCGCCATTACGTAAAGAGTATCGTAATCGTATATCAAAACATGGATGGTATTTCTTGCATTGAACATGCTTGCTATACGTGTTTATTGTTTGTTGAGACATGTTTGTGCTATGAGGGCACCCTTGAGCGTCCTCGCCGCCCTGGGTTGGTAATCGTGCCGACCCACCGCTAAGGGTGGGGATACGCCACTCCAAGGAGGTATGTCGTCCGCTGTAGGACCTAAGACGTGGATGGAGCATTCCCCATATCAGGCCAATCAGCATAGCATTACACAGAACAGAGTACAGAGTACTGGAGTACAAAGTATAGAGTATAGATTTGAGTACAGGAGTCCTCCGGCTCAAACACGCTTATATATATCGTAGGTCATAGTCCAAGCCTGACCCAAGGGGGCTAATAGAGGTGCTCGTAGTTAGTAACATGAGTGGAGTGATTTACTTGATGGTTTTAACTCCGGGTGAGGGGTTTATAGATTGTGTGTTGGCTGGCACCTTCCGGCTTGTGGGGGCTGGTATAGGTCCTTGTATGTTATATATGTATATACATGTTATTTATTAGCTAATAGAAAGCAAAGTTTCCACTGTCGACATGTATGATCTCTACCTTACCTAAGGGGCGATAAGCTTGTTTCAAAGATCCCGCCAGTCCAGACAGCTTCTGTGATACTTTCACCAGTCTGTAATTACTAGTATTGTTATTTATATTCAGTTTGTTCACTTTTTACATACTGCACTACAGTACCGATTACCCGACCGGACGCCGCATTACTTGCCTCCGCAGTACCTATAGACTATGGTTTCATCCCCCTCGTGATCCAAGCCACGCAGAGTCATCAGCTCCTGTCATCCGGAGCTTGATTTTAAGAGGTTTATACCATTTTTCTTTGTTGGGTAATGTGACTGGGTAGGTCGGGCCCCGGGCTCCGACCATCTTATCGCATTTGCAGAGGCTTGCGCTCCGTATATATTTCCCCCTGTGGTTAGTTGTGCCATTCGTGTGGGGTCGTGCGTATGTTTAGTTGTTTATGTTGGCCGTAAATTTTTATCCAGTTAGTGGTGGTGACCTTGTCGACTACGTACCTGCTCAAAGATCTCGTTATTTGATCTCGTATAATCAGTCGCAAGATGGTGGCCTTGTCGGCCCGCATAGGTTCCCTTATATTAAAGAGATTCTGGTTAGCTGTTGTTGTTGTACATGTGGCTATAGGCCTAGCCGGCCGGGGGTTGTAGTTACAGCCGCTATATAGCCCGGTTGATTCGTGGAATCGAGTTAGAGCCAGCCAGCACCGAAGTGCTTAGGCCTGTGAGTTCAGTGTCTCGCATCCCAAGAGGGCACTGTGTCCCGCCATACTCCCAAGGCGGTCGTGACAGTTTAGACTTCCGCTATGATTATTATGTTTATCTTCCACTTTATTTGATTGAGTTAGAAGTTATGTTCATGCCATGGGTCGACATGGAGTCTCTCAGGTTCCTTATCCCATGTCTCAACTGAGCCGATGTTCGGGTCATGAAAAAGTTGGTATCAAATCACTAGATTTTGAAGTGTTCTAGGGGTGTCTGGAAGGTATAAAATAGAGTCTTTTCATGAGCTTCATGCATGCCACACTTATAATGAAGAGGCTATGAGACTTTTAAGAAATGTCCCCTCTTTCGTGATCTGGCGTCGCGCGTGAAGTTTCTCTCTATCCTCCTACCTTGTGCTATTTCCTATTGCAGAATCATGCTCTCCCGCAAACCTAACGGTAGAAGAAATGGAAATTCGAAATGCCATGAGGATGGCAATGGAGACGGGCACTAACAAGCCCCACTAGCCCATGAGCAACGGCGCAATTGGAGCCGTTTCTACGCCTAATCTGTGTGGAAGCTATTCAGATGCTTAACCAGGGCCTTGACCACCCAAGTCAATCAGCAGGCGATAGCGCATGTTTCTTAGAATGGGAAATGAGGTGGCGGAAAGAGTCAGATTTTTCATGAGGATGAACTTTAAGAGTTCTTGTGTAGTCAAAGGTGGACGAGGATCCACATGAGTTTATCGATGAGATGATAAAGATCACCCATGTTTTGGGCGTGAAAGGAGAGGAGTGCACTGACTTAGCCTCTTTTCAATTGAAAGGGGTTGAGCATATTTGGTTCAAGTAGTAGAAGGATAGTAGGGCAGGGAGCAGGCTCTATCAGTTGGGATGAGTTTCATGTCACTTTTCTAGATCGGTTCTTTCTCATGAGACTTAGGAGCCGAAGTAGATGAGTTTGTGAATCAAAACAAGGAAATATGATAGTGCAAGAATATGCCCTAGAATTACCTGTCGCCCAAGTACGCTCCAGAGTTAGTGGTTGACCAGAGGCTAACGTGAACATATTTGTTCATAGAGTGGCGGAGTACTGGACAAAGACTGTAGAACCTCCATGCTCCATCGTGATATGGATTTTCCTCGTATAGTTTTGTACGCCCAGGAGATGGAGGCAGTACATCTGAGAGAGAGAGAGAGAGGCAAGAGGGACACAGGAAAGGCAGCTATAGGTTCTCTCAACCGAGACCAGTTGGTGGTCACCGACACCTGTCCCACCAATGATCTTAAACCCTGAAGACTTCATGATGAGTTTGTCATCCATATCGTAGGCACGACTGTAGGGGATGAGATTCTGGCTCTATGGGTCAGAGCAGCAGGCCCGTTGATTCCAATATTCCAATTTATGACAGGTGTCCGGAGACACACTATGTTAGTGTTTATGGGTATAGGGTTTGTTTGGGTGTGACAGCCTGCATATGCTTACGATTTCCCAATAGCTATACAGTCCATGATAGGGTTCGGGCGTTCCGCCATGTTAATTAGCTCCACTAGCATGCCCATTCTAGGCGCATCTGCTAGTGCAAGTGCCGGATAGCGCGAGAATAAATTTAATTCTAGCATCCCGCCAGAGCAAGAAATCTCCCCAGATGTAGTCACTCGGTATGTTACAAGTTTTGCACCTTCACATATGCTTTGTAAGATGTAGGGGATATTTTGTCTTTTGTGATGCCCTATGTTGCTAGTAGTTTCGAGTCAGTCCTGAAATCCTATCAGAACCTTCTCAGTCTCTAACGAAGCAGGATTCAATTATAGCTAGACTGGTGTAATAGAGGTTGCCCAGTCATAGTCCTTCATAAAATCACTCCTCAAAGCAGTATTTAGTAGAGTTAACCATGACCAATTTTGATATTATTCTTGGAATTGAATGGATATTTGCATGTTATGCTCCTCAGTGAATTTAGAACCCGACAAGTAGAGTTTAGATTTTTCGGTGAGCCGGTGATAGAGTGGAAGGGTAGTTCAGATGTGCCTCGTAGGTCATTTTTAGCTTCTTACCTTAAGGCTAGAAAGATGATTTCTAAGTGTTGTGTGTACCATATAGTTAGGATTAAGGATGCTACATCCGAGATCCCGACTATCCAGTTAGTCCCAGTAGTATGTGAGTATCCAGAAATCTTCCTAGATATCTACCAGTAATTCCTCCCGAGCGGGAGATTGATTTTGGTGTTGACCTTCTTCCTGACATGCAGCCTATATCTATTACTCCTTATAGAATGGCCCCAATCGAGTTAAATGAGTTGAAGGAGCAGTTGAAATACCTATTAGATAAGGGATTTATCAGACCGAGCAAATCCCCATGGGGTGCACCAGTTCTCTTCATCCGCAAGAGAGATGGTTCTCTTCATATGTGTACTGATTATTGGCAATTGAACAAGGTCACCATCAAGAACAGGTATCCACTCCCTACAATTGATGATTTTTTTACCAACTTCAAGGTGCTAAATGTTTTTCTAAGATATATCTAAGACTCGGATACCATCAGCTCAGGGTTCGGGAGAGTTATATTCCGAAGACAGCCTTCAGGATGCGGTACGGTCAGTATGAGTTTGTAGTTATGTCTTTTTGACTAACGAATGCTCCTATAGCTTTTATCGATTTGATGAACAGGGTGTTCAAGCCATACTTGGATATGGTTGTAATCGTGTTTATTGATGAAATCCTGATATACTCTCGGAGCGAAGAGGGCCATGCCGCTCATTTGAGGGTGGTACTACGGACTCTCAAGGATTTCCAATTATATGCTAAATTCAGAAAGTATGAGTTTTGGTTGAACTCAGTGGCATTTTTGGGCCATATGGTGTAAAGCGAGGGTATAAAGGTGGATTCTCAAAAGATAGAAGCAGTGAAGACTTGGCCTAGACCGGTGAATCCTTCAGATTTTAGGAGTTTCTTGGGTTTAGCTTTGTACTATAGGAGATTTGTTGAGGGGTTTTCATCTATTGTAGCGCCATTGACCAAATTGACCCTGAAGAAAGTGAAGTTCCAATGGTCAGAGGCTTGTGAGAAGAGCTTCCAAGAATTAAAGGCTCGACTCACCTCAACACCGGTGTTAACCCTACTTGAGGGAACCGAAGGGTTGGTGGCGTATTCTGATGCTTATAGAATCGGCCTTGGTTGTGTATAGATACAACATTATAAAGTTATAGCATACGCTTCCAGGCATTTGAAGGTTCATGAAATGAATTACCCGACCCATGATATTGAATTGGCACCAGTAGTATTTGCCTTGAAGATTTAGAGACACTATATGTACGTTATCCATGTAGATGTGTTTACGGACCACAAAAGTCTACAATATGTGTTTACTCGGAAGGACCTAAGTCTATGCTAAAGAAGATGGTTGGAGCTACTGAAGGATTATGATTTGAGTGTCTTTTACCATCTGGGTAAGGCTAATGTAGTAGAAGGCGCACTTAGTAGGCTCTCTATAGAGAGTGTGTCCCATGTAGTTGAGGGGAGGAAGGAGCTGGTGAAGGATGTGCATCGGCTTGCATGGTTGGGAGTTCATTTGGTTGACTCGACCGATGGTGGAGTTATTATTCAGAACAAATAATAATCGCCCTTGGTGACTGATGTAAAAGCTAGATAGGACGAGGACCCTATTTTGGTAAAACTAAAGGAAGCCGCTTAGAATCAAAAGGTAGAGGTCTTCTCCAAAGGGGTGGATGGTGTGGTCTGATATTAGGGTCACTTGTGTGTCCTGGACGTTGATGATTTTAGAAATCAAATGTTGCATGAGGCTTATGGTTTCAGATATTCGGTACATCTAGGTGCCACCAAGATGTACTGTGACCTACGGGAAGTCTAATGGTGGAATGGCACGAAGAAGGACATAGCAAAATTTGTGGCTAAGTGTCCCAACTGTCAACAGGTGAAGGTTAAGCATCAAAGATAGGGGGGTGCTTCAAGATATCTGTATTCCTACTTCGAAGTGGGAAGAGATCAATATGGACTTCATCACAGTATTACCTTGTACTCGTCGACACTACCACTCCATTTGGGTGGTGGTTGACTGGTTCACCAAAGCATCTCATTTTCTATCGGTAAAAACTATAGATTCACCAAAGGATTATGCCAAACATACATCCGAGAGCTATTTTAGTTGCATGGAGTGCCTTTGTCCATCATATCAGACAAAGGTACTCAATTACCTCTCAATTTTGGAGATCGTTTCAAAAGGGACTTGATACTCAAGTTAATCTTAGTACAATATTTCATCCGCAAACTGATGGTCAGGCGGAGCTGACTATTCAGACTCTTGAGGACATGTTGAGAGCATGCGTGATTGACTTTAAAGGTAGTTGGGATGATCATTTTCCTCTCATTGAGTTTGCGTATAACAACAA
The DNA here is from genome assembly GCA_018107945.1 of Datura stramonium. NCBI lineage: Eukaryota > Viridiplantae > Streptophyta > Magnoliopsida > Solanales > Solanaceae > Datura > Datura stramonium. The sequence goes on along the minus strand of JACEIK010017916.1, from coordinate 2,129 downwards.
CTAACATTCTAACATTCATATGGCTCCATTTGAGGCTCTCTATGAGTGGAGATGTAGATTACCTATTGGTTGGTTTGAAGTCGGTAAAGATGCAATGATCGGACCAGATTCATTCTATCAGGACATGGAGAAAGTTCAGCTCATATGGAACAGGTTGAAAACAACTCAAAAGTCCTATGCGGATGTGAGGAGGAGAGAACTTGAGTTTGAAGTTGATGATTGGGTGTTTCTGATGGTGTCTCCCATGAAGGGAGTGATGAGGTTTGGAAAGAAAGGGAAACTCAACCCCCATTACGTTGGCCTGTACTGGATTGTGAAATGGGTTGGCAAGGTAGAATATGAGTTGGAGTTTCCCTCAGAATTAGCTTCAGTCCATCCAATTTTCCATATATCGTTCTTAAGGAAGTGTTTGCGAGATCAAGCTCTAGTTGTTCCAATGGATAGTGTCGGTGTGAAAGACATCCTTAGTTATGAAGAGGTTCTGGTAGATATACTGGACCGGTAGGTTTGTAATCTAAGGAACAAAGAAGTAGCTTCAGTTAAAGTTTTATCGAGGAATTAGCATGTTGAGGGAGTTATGTGGGAAGCCGAGGCAGATATGATTGCTATATACCCACATCTATTCCCTTCCAGCTCAGTTCCAGCTTGATGTATCAGTTTTTGTCCAAAAACTCTATTCAGTTTCACATTCACTTCATGTGCCCTATTTTATTTCAAGTCTAAGAATGTATGTATAATTCATGAATTCAGTTAAGTCATGTAGCTCAGTTTGGAGGTAGTCGTTCTATCAATTATCAGCTTATATGATCCATATTTGAACGTGATGATTGCATTTCTCTGCTTTTTCATATGTTTTCCAACATTCCAGGATGAATGTTCCCAAGGGAGAGATATTGTAATGCCTCGGAAGCCCTAAGACCAAACTCGGGAATTGAAATAGAGAAAATAGGATTTTCTGCATCAGGTCACAAAACGAGTCGTCCTGTGACCCATCAGGATGACCACGAGTCATTAAGTGACTCGTGATGAAGAGTTTTGACGTGTGTGGAAATTTTTAAGTAGGGGTGACCACGGGTGTGACCACGAGTTGATAGGTCACCCGTGGTCTCGGATGGCTGAAGGAAGAGGAAGTATGGGATAGTGCACTTAACGGGTCCTCACCACGACTCGTTGGGTACCACCACAGGACGTAGTGTCTCCCGTGGTGATCCACTGGTTATTTCTTGTAGTGTAGAGGACGAGAAGTGACCACGATTTGTAGTCACTAGTAACCACCCATTACATCCCCCGTGGTGACCAGTGCTGAGTTTTTGGATGTGTACAGGACGGTTGGTGGACACAATTCGTGGCCTTAGATGATGACTCATCCAGTCCCTTGTTGGCACTGGCAGATTATTTTTCCCTACGAGTTTATTAAGGGCTTTTCTGTAATTCCTATGATCCTAAAGCCTAAACTACGCCGTTTTAAGCTATTAATAGTGAGTTTTAAGAGGGGTAAGTTCATTCTAAGCTATTCCTATTCATGCATACAAGCATAGAGGTCTAGAGAGGTGATCAAGCTTAATTTCTTCGAAGTTCTTCTCAATTCTTTCTTGGTCAATCAGAGAAGTTGTAGAATCACATTCTCTTAGGTAAGTAGGGTTATGAATGGGTGAATTTGTTCAAACCCATGCCCAATCCCTCTCTGATTCATGAAAATCTATATGTTGATCCTATGGGGTTTTACCCAATGCATGAATTTTCGAAGCTTCTACCATGGCTATGATCTAAGCATGTTTCTATTGTTGAATTATGATTCATGGGCAAGTTTTACAATGTTTTCAATAGTAAACCATGTTTTCAAGTTTTACAAATTATGATTCCCATGCATGAAAGTTCATGAAAATTGAGATCTATTATGTATGTTCAAGTGTGATGAGATATTTATGATGAAAAACTTGTTTTCAAGTTACCCATGTCTATGATCATGTTTTCAAGTGAATCAAGTACTTTCAAGCATGCTTAAGTATTGGGCTAGCCCATATGTTCAAGTATGATTTATGATTTCATAAATTAGCTTACCTCATGGTTTGGGAGTCAAGACTCCCAATTATGTTCAACTTGTGGTATTGTTTGAGCCAAGGCTCCTT